>JAULBM010043093.1:0-10741 GCA_032357055.1 Geukensia granosissima | reverse complement strand
TAGAAAATTATTGTGTCCACACGTTTATAGGGTCAAAGCCACATATACAGGCGAGACAGTTTTGTGTCCACACTTGTATTATTATATTATATTACCCCTGTCTTGTCTGGAGAAATCAAGAAAAGTACTTTAACACATTTAAGTTTGGCTTTTAAACATTTGTTATAAATGTTTGTCAGATGTGTTCATCTGGCATTTATTCCATATTCTTTGTTTTAAATATTAGATGTAAAATAAAAAACACCTTGCACATCATTTAGAGTTTAGGTGGATGGAAATCTATCAATAAGGTTGATTTGGTCGTACAAGGGCAACAACTGGTTTTATTACCAATAACATAAGAATTAATAGTAAAACAGTAAAAATAATTGTTTTTTAATGAAGGCCCTGTCTGCTTATTAATTTGTTTTGCATCAGGTACAATTTTAGAAAGCTACTCACCAGGGCAGCCTACAGGATACATATGTCACACAGGCTAATACTAATTCATAAAAGTTGAAAATCCATTTTAGCAATAATTCATTTTCAACAAACTACATTGATAAAAACAAGTTAAATTAACTTTTATTTATCAGCTTTTATTTTATGTATTAATAAAGCAATATCCAGTTTAACCTTTTTGTTTAACCAATGACTTTCTTAAATGATTTTGTGTTTGTGTTTTTACCTCAAGAACCACAAAACCTACCAGTACACAGCTAATTACAATTATGACCTATTGTGAAATGCCTTGTTTGATTATTACAGAAATTTTAAGTAAGCTTGAGTTGTTTCCCTTTTAATGGGTTTAATATTTCACTAATATTTTTGAATTTTTCCAGGTGTGGTTCCAGATATTGTGACAGTAGGAAAACCAATGGGTAATGGTCACCCCATTTCAGCTGTTATTACAACAAAGGAGATTTCTTATAGCTTCAAAAACTCAGGAATGGAATACTTCAACACAGTAAGTGTACATAGAAAAATAATAATATTGGTAGATATAATCGTCATCATGTCATACATTAAACATTATTTCCCACTCAGTTATAATTATAAAATAATGTTTCAATAATATCCCCAAAAATTTCCCAGATCAGAGACATATTTTCCAACCCAGAGATTAGGGAAATATGTTTCTCCACCTTGGGAAATATTTTGGAATATTACCCTGACAACACCTCATTATTATGATTATTATACTGAATGTATTAACAGATTTTTGTTCCCTAATTGTAGAAACGTAAAAATTATTTCTCGTTTCTTTTAAATTGTTGTTACGCCATGAATATTCATTAACAGATTCGTCCACAATTAGCAGGTGAAGCATAATAACAAGGTAATATGCCAAATATTATATCAGCACATATCACTGCAGAAACTTACATGAAGTAGAAAGTCACAATATATAATAAATATCCTGTTTTAAAGAGTGTCATTTTAAATAGAGTTTAGTGTTCAGCTATTTGGCCTATTTTTACAGTATGGTGGTAATCCTGTGTCCTGTGCTATTGCATTAGCTGTTATGGATGTTATTGAGAAAGAAAAACTCAAAGAGAATGCTCTGAACACAGGAAAATACTGGTTGGCAAAGCTGAAAAACTTGATGTCTGAGTTCCCTGTTATTGGAGATATTAGGTAACAGTATATCACAAATATTTATTAAGTAGACTAAGGTTTTCTCACAAACTACAACTTATAGCTGATATAGCTTATATTAGCAACAATTTTTTTATCTTATTTAACTTTTTTTTTCACTGATAGATTCCCAGAACAAAGTTACACTAAGACCACCCTGGCAGTGGCAACACAAACTTAAAATTCATAATAAATGTTTATAAAGAATTGATTAAACTGTATTTGTGCTTTCAATTTTAATAAACAATGGTTATATCTGTATTGATATTTTTGTAAGTTCCATGTTATAAACATTAAAATTTTGATATTTTCAGTAGAAAATCATCAAATTTCAGAAAAATTTGAGAAAATAATGTTATTCCACCGAAAAATTAAGGTGAAATGACAAAAGTTGACCAACAATGCCTTTTTTTTTCATTAGATGGTGCACTACCAAAATTTGTCTCACATCCCTTCCTGCTAACCAAGCTGTTGGTCATAGGCAAATTTAGTTTAACATTTGACCCTTAATTAAATTCATTTAATTAACAACAATTTGTTATAAGTTAGTTGCAAACAAACTTTAGTAGAGTCCTCTACTCAAATTATTTCAGGTATACCCCACCGGTAATCAAGATCCTGCTACAACTGAACTTACTTTTTCAAAGGATGCTTTCATATGGAAATTTACTTCAAAAACTTCTATTTCAATCCATCTAGATTTTATGGAATGTTGGTTAAATGATCCGCTTTCAAATTCTGTTAAGCATTCTTGCCTTCTAAAAAAAAATAGGCTGCCATTGTTACATAGTACTTTAAAGGAAATTCACTTAAAACCTAACTGTTTAAAACATGAAGCCAATTATTTTCTGTCAAAATATTTTAAAGCATTCCATCATGGTAAACAACAATGCATTTGAGGACCAATAAAAGGTCCTTGTATGGTTAAGACTCCTTCGAGTCAGTGATTTAAAATTATAGTGGCTAGGGCAGTTCATTATACCCTTGCAAACAAAGTCTGTCTGTCCATATGTCCACATAACTTGTAAATGCATCTCTTCCTAAACCATTCAAAGAATTTCACTGAAACTTTTGTAACAATGTTTAGATTTGCTCTTAGGAAGGAAATTCATCTTAGCTCATTCCAAGGACAGATAATCTGTGGGAAAACAGGGTTATCTTTTGTGAGCAATGCTCCATGTATGTCTTCTTTTCAGATTATTTCTGTATGGAATTTTTTAAAAAGTTCTGGTGAATTTATGACTGAATGTTTCAGAGCTCATGTAAATGATTAATTGAATATTTCAGAGCTCTTTTAAATGATTAATTGAATGTTTCAGAGGTCTTGGTTTGTTCATTGGAATTGATATGGTCAAAGACAGGAAGACGAGAGAGCCAGCAGCAGCCGAAGCCAAATATGTGGTATCCAGGTAAGCAGCAGTCATTCACTTTATGAAAAGCAGCCCTATAAAACACTGCAAAATAAAAAATAAATTTTGTTTTTAGCTCACTGAACAAAAAAGGCCATGTATGCTCTTCTTATCACTTTTCTTCCCTCATTTGTCATCTGTCTGTCAACAATTACAAAAAAATCTCCTCTTAAACTGCTCAACTTTGGTGGAATGGCCATTGGGTGGTTCCCTTCTAAAATTGTTTGCGTCCCTGTCTTCCTACAAAGATGGCAAAATAAACAAAAATAGAAAAATGGAGGTGGTACATTTTAAAAATTTACTTGTCTGAAACTACTGAACCAATTGCAACCAAACTTTAGTTGAATTGTCTTTTCATCCTCACTTACCAACCAAGAAGGCTGCTAACTTAGTTTAACATTGGACCCTATTGGAAATTTAGTTGAAAATCTTGCAACTAAACATTGATGCAATGATCCTTGCATGGTCTTCTACCAAAATTGTGTCCTTCATCCTATCTAAACAACCAAGATGGCTGCAACAGCTTAACTTAGTTTTACAGAAATTCACTTGAAAATCTTCTTGTTAGAAACTACCAATTGGAACCAAATTTTGGTGAATGATCCTCTACCAAAACTGTGTTGGGCATCACCAACCAACAATAATTGCCACCACAACTGAACAATGTTTAACATAGGACCCTATTGGGAATTTACTTCCAAATCTGCTTTTCTGAAACCAGCCATTGCTACCAAACTTTGATGGAATGGTCCTTACATGATCTACTAAAATTTTGTCTGACATCTGACAGGCCACCAACCAAGATATCCACCACTGCCGAAATTAGTTTAACATTGGACCCTAAAATAACTTTAGAATCTTTTAATGTTATACTACTGAGCCAGTTGTTCCCTTCCAAAATTTATACAGCAATCCTTCCTGTGAAAAGATCAGTGAGGAGTCTCTGTCAGATAAGTGATACAGGCTTCTGGTAGCCTCTGGTTAGATAATTCAGTTGTAAAAAAAACAAAATTAAATAAGTTCTTATCCTATGAAATTGCATATTTTAAGTATCATTTAAACCAATTCCAGTAAAAATTGACAAGAATTACAAAATATTCCATATCCTGCAAAATTGCATTTTTAATCCACTTTTATCTTGAAAATGGAAAGAAAATATCAGTGTTGAAAAATATCCCACCAATGAACATAATATGATAGTTGACTTTTATTTTCAAGTTTTTTATTTTTAAAATATTTTGCAGAATGAAAGAAGAGTTTATTATATTAAGTACAGATGGACCTTACTGTAATATTATAAAGATGAAACCACCAATGTGCTTCAACATGGAGAATGTCGATCATTTCTGTGAAAAACTTACCATGGTACTTAAGGAGCTGCAGAACAAGAATATAAACCTGAATGCTGTATCACAGGTCAACAAAACCAAGGAAGTGAAAACAGACAGAGACAGTGGTGTTGAGCTGAGCATACATAATTTTGTAAATGGACAGCCTGTTTATGAGTCTGTTGTCCATGGTGACAATGACATTGTTACTTATGCAAAACCTCTGTCAACATAAAATGCCTTATAGTGTGTTAAATGTCATGTTCACCGTGGAGTACAGCGTTTTTGATTTAAATTTCTACATGTGAACACATTTTGTAACCACAAACTGTTCTTTTGTCTATATGGTGAAAAATGTCTCGATTCTTAGGACTTTGGAGGTTGATACTCGTTTTTACTTTTGTTAAGAATTTTAAATCAAAACTTTTTATTGCCTTGAAATATTTAATGCATTTTTGTGCATATAAAGGAGACACACATGAACTTTAAACTTGATAAGAATATTGTCACATGGAAACAGACCTGCAGATTTGAAAGTAGTATTGGGAAAATGATATTAAAATATTTAAGGAGGGGTGTGATTCTTAGTGTGGATTCACAGATATCTGCAGCTTGGAACCTCTCTTTTTGTTTCTGAATTTTTTTTTTTTATTTCCACCATAGCCTTTTTCTAATATTCAAGTTCCACAGGTCACAAAGTGTCCAAATCACATTGCTGACATACAAATGTAGTTTTTAAACTGTAAAAGTAAATAAAATTTTATTTTTCTGACCTTTCCTGGTGCATTTTACTTGTATTTATTGATTTTTAATTCAAAGTCTGCAGTCATTTTAAAAATTCTTTGTGCATTTTACTTGTATTATTAATTTTTATTTCAAAGTTGAGAAGTATTTTCTGTTTGTTGGTTATTATATAAATGTTAGATTATTCCCGTATTGAAATATATCATTTTCTACAAATACAGTTTACATTTTTACCAAACAAAGTTACAATTGTAATTTTTTTCAGTTGTTAAAGCATTATTATCCAGTACTTATCTTTTCCAATAATTATTAATTTTTAAATATTTTATTGAATCTCTTGAATTGAAAATATTTAATATGTATTATTATACTGTTAAAATACTGTGTGCAAATATTTAAATAGAGAATTTTACATTGTTAGTCATTGATATTTGCAATGATTGAGAGAGTTCAATATTCAAATTTTTAGCCTTTGGATATTGTTGAAAATATTATAAATAATGTTTTAACAATTTAAGATTTTGTTTCTCCAATTTTGCGTGGAGTGATTTTGGTCTGAAAATCCTAAGTGAATAGTGACATCCTATATCAAAGTCTGTTAAACATCAAGTAACAGATGTTTAAAAGGTCCTGACTGAAATAATCATTTGTATCACAGCTTACATAATCAGACTAGCTGAGATTCTTAGGATAATTTCCGTCTTTCATTCTGTCTGTTATTCTATATTTTAGCAATGAACTTCATATTGTTTACAAGTTATAATTGTTTTTAAAGTTGAAAATGATATAGCAATTGGAGTTCAACAGAGTAAGATCGTTTGATGTACTAGTAGTAGGTCTCCACATCTTGATCGTTTTACCGATAAATAGAATTCCCCCAGTCCTTGCATACTAATGATATAGCAATTGGAGTTCAACAAAGTAAGATGGTTTGATGTAGTAGGTCTCCACATCATGATCGTTTTACCGATAAATAGAATTCCCCCAGTCCTTGCATACTAATGAAATAGCAGTTGGAGTTCAACAGAGTAAGATGGTTTTGTTGTGTTGTATTAGGGTTCCATATTGTGATCATTTTACCGATAAATAGAATTCCCCCAGTCCTTGCATACTAATGATATAGCAATTGGAGTTCAACAGAGTAAGATGGTTTGATGTAGTAGGTCTCCACATCGTGATCGTTTTACCGATAAATAGAATTCCCCCAGCCCTTGTATACTAATGTTATAGCAGTTGGAGTTCAACAAAGTAAGATGGTTTTGTTGTGTTGTAGTAGGTCTCCACATTGTTATCGTTTTACCGACAAATAGACTTCCCTATAATATATATTATTGTATACTAATGATATAGCAGTTTGAGTTCAACAAAGTAAGATGGTTTTGTTGTGTTGTATTAGGGTTCCATATTGTGATCCTGTTAATAATACATAGAATTCCCCAAAATGTGCTGACTGTTGGTTTTGATGTGTAGAATTAGTTTCTCACATCGTAATCCTGTTACGAATAAATCCCCCCGTCCCTTGCTGAATCTGCCAGTGTTCTAGTTGGTCATGTCTACATTTTATTTTTCAAGATAATACACAGTATTCATTTTATATTCAAATTTTTTATTTTTGTTCTGTTGTATAATTTGTTTAGAAATTTTTAAGCATCTTTTAAGTTTGTTAATTACCATTTAACATCTTTTTGCTTTAATGAATTTTAATATATTTTGGGGTAATATTTGTTGTTTATTTTGTTTGTTTCATTTAACATTGTTTTGATTTATGTAAATTTACATGTGTGTTTGACTAAAATTTTAGTCAAGATAATTGAGGTTGCCGCGTTAGTTAGATGGATATAGAATAGATGTAAATGTATATAATCTCAACTCATAAAATATAGTCTGCACTTGGTGACTGTTAACAGTAGTGTATTAGATATATTTTAAAATTATTTGGTTAAGGTTCATGTTTTGCCCCATTGTAAATGTGTTTTTGTTTATGCTTCCAAGTAAAACTACCTTAAGATGAACCCCGGAGAGATGAGTTGAAATTCAGTTTATTTCTACTGTACAAGTACAATTGGACCAAACTTTGGAGGAATGGTGCTTGAGTGGTACCCTTCCAAACTTTTGTCCAGCATTTCTGCCTGCCTTTTCAAGATGGTTGCTGTTACTAAAAATAGAAAAGAGGGATATTTTTTAAAAATCTTCTTGTCTGTAACTACTGAGCCAGTTGCAACCAAACTTAGTGGAATGGTCCTTATATGGTCTTCTACCAAACTGTGTACAACATCCCTGCCAACCAACCAAGATGGCCACCACAGCCAATATTAGTTTAACAAAGGACCCTGTATGAAAATGAAGAGATATTTGGTAAATGTCAGACTGCACTCCAACCATGAGAATCACAGAGGGAATTTACAAATCTAGAGGTCTCCACAAGGCCTTCAACAAGGTTGGAATACCACTCCTTGTGAAAAGCTTTAAATGCCACAAATAAAAAATTGTGTATGCGTTAAAAAAAACTGAATATTATCAAAAATATACATGTAACAAAACAATAAACCTAAAGAAAAATTATGATCACAATTCCTCACTTGGGACAGGTACATGAGACATATGGTGGGATTAACAAGTATAGTGGGTACCCAACCCTCCCGCAACAAGTGGTCAAAGGAAAAATTCAAAGAAAACAAAAGCACTAACTATGAGCTTTTTACTTGAAAGTCTTTTTGTCTGAAACTACTGAGCCAGTCGCACCCAAACTTTGGTGAAATGATCCTTACATGGTCTTCTATCAAATTTGTGTCTGCCTACCCTGCCTACCAACCAAGGTGACGGCCACAGCTGAACATAGTTAAACAAAGGACCATAAGGGAATTTCACTTGAAAATCTTGTCTGAAACTACTGAGTCAGTTGCAGCTTAACTGATTTGGTGAACTGATCATTACATGGTCTTCTACCAAATTTGTGTCTGGCACGCCTGTCTACCAACCAAGATGACGGCCATAGCTGAACATAGTTAAACAAAGAACCATATGGGAAATTCACTTGAAAATCATTTTGTCTGATACTACTGAGCCAGTTGCAACTAAACTTTGTTGAACTGATCATTACATGGTCTTCTACCAAATTTGTGTCCAGCATCTCCACATATGGAATTCTTCCAAAATTATGTTCTGCTTTCTGCCTGGCAACAAAATTTGTTGTAAAATAGGACTTAAAGGGAAATTCACTTTTGAATCTTTTTGTGTGGAAATACTAAGCTAATCGACCTCTACCAAATTTTTTTTTAACATTTCCTGCAGGGGAAGACCAGTGAGGAGTATCTCTCTGGTGAGGGATACAGGTTCCTGGGAGCCTTTGGTTATTACATAATATTTTGCTTCTGGTAAGCTACATTTGTTATTCTCCTTGACAGCTAACTTTAATAAATCAGTTTGACACTGGCCTACAGAATTTAGTGATTAGTGGTAGCAGATTTAACCACTGGGTAATTTGGGGTTACAAGTTGGCAAAATAATGTCCAACAGTACTGTAACAGCACAACATAAATTGGACATTAATGCTAATACTTCCTTATTTAACATTAAATGATTTATAAAAATATAGCTTGATTTAAAAATATCAAGTTTATACATGGTTTGGAATGGTTTTGTTCTCCATACTTTTTATTGTATCGCCTGCAACGAAATCTCGAAAGGGATACATAGTTATTACTTTTTGGTGGCAGGGGCAGCATTTAGTTTATTGAAAGCTCTATATCTCTGAAAGTATAAATGCTAGGATGACCAAAGTTTGTTTGCTTATAGTTCATGATATAAAATTATCGACAAAACATATGACATTAGTCCTTGACCTACTTTGCTTGGTTCAGTGACAATTAAACTCCAGCATTTAGGTCAGTTTCTCAGTGACTATAAAAGATAGGTCAGCAATATTGTGTATACCTATGCATTATTAGGAGTACATGTCAGTCTTCCAAATTTCTTTTGTCCTTGACCTCATTTTCACAGTCCTGGAGTATGTCAGTCTGACACATGTCTTTTGTCCTTGACCTCATTTTCACAGTCCATTGACTAGTTTTCATGCTAAGGCCTATTTCTCTGGTAGGTGAACAATATTAGGTTTGCTTATTGATTATTAGGAGTACATGTCAGTCAGCCACATGTCATTTGTCCTTGACTGCAATTTCATGGTCCATTGACTTGGGTCAAGTTTTCATGCTTTGGTCTATTTCTCACTTATCTACCATAAATGGTAGATCAACAATATTTGGTGTGCTTATTGATTATTAAGAGTACAGTTTTGGATGTGCTTATTAGTTGTTAGAAGTACATGACAGTCTGCCAAGTGTCTTATGGCCTTGACCTCATTTTCATGGTTCATCGACTTAGTCAAGTTTCATAAATGATTAAAAATATCTCACCTTCTTAATGTTTTCAATTTCTGACTATTATTTTTTTATTATTTAAATGTCCTGGTGGTAAAACTTGCTTAATATTTAGCTTTGAATTTTATTGTGTCCACAAGTTTATAGGGTCGAATCCGCTTATAAAAGCGAGATATTTTAGTGTGTCCACACTTGTTCTTTTTTTTCATGTATGCATATACAATGAATTTTAAAATTTAATGTACTCTTTTATTGTGTTGATGGTTATGGTTGTCAAGTTTTGTTGAGAATTATATATTCAAGATTAATTTCATTCAATTTCTTGCCCAACTGTTAGATATGAATTATTTTCTTCTCTTCCAGACCTCTCTTGCCCAATTTCCTTTGTCTAATCAAGATTTCTCTTGTCCTAATTATAGAGGTTTGATGAATTTTATTCTTGTTGAATTTATACCTCAGCATTTTGTTTGCCTAGTACATATTATCTTTACATAGTAATCAGATAAATTATAAAAACATCTTTTTGTGTTTGGTGCATAAACTATACCTAACTCTTGGTGCATAAACTACACATAACTCTTTTACAAAAAATTTGTTATGGTGTAAATGTGTTTATATTACTGTGTAGATGATGATAAATCTTCCTGGAATTATTCAGGTTTTATTGTTCTTTTTATTACTGTAAAAGTAATTATATTCGCTGTGTTTTTATTTTCACTGTTCACAATACATGATTTTATCTTAAAAATCGTATCCTCAGAATGTAAGTTTTAAACTCTTTACACTACAAGGAAAATTTAAAGCTGCAAACAATTAGACAAAAATGTTTCCAAGAAAATTGGAATCAGCGAATACTTATTCATTTACAGTATATTTTTCAGTAAGCAATGCAATGTATATTTTGTGTTATTTTTAGAGAAGTTTTATGTTTTAAAAGAAACTTGTACTAATGTAATGTTATAATATCATATTAAATGTTGAGACTGATGTTTGCTTAATAACAAGAGGAACCAAGATTTTACATGCAGTGCCATACCTGAGAAGCACTTGTTTAATAAACTTTAAACTAAGCACATGTGTTCATTATGATCATCAAATTAATTGTATTCTTTTTTAGCTCACCTGGCCCAAAGGGCCATGTGAGCTTTTGTCATCACTTTGCATCCGTCGTCGTCGTCGTCGTCGTTCGTGTTGTCTGTTAACTTTTCACATTTTCATCTTCTTCTCTGAAACCACTGAACAGATTTCAACCAAACTTGGCAGAAAT
>JAULBM010043082.1:0-10741 GCA_032357055.1 Geukensia granosissima | reverse complement strand
TTTTAACCCGCCCTTGCTGTCAATTTCTAGGTGTAAGTCTAGATAAGAAGCAGACCTTTCTGTTTCTGTAGTATCTTATTTAAAGGAACATTATCAAAGATGATAAAATATGTATTGTCATTTCAAAATCTCCTCATTATGGCGTTTAAAAAAATTTCTACGAGATGATTTTAATATTCCACCTGTACATGGTTCACAAATTTGTCAGCGTAACTAAAATTGACTCTTTAGCATATGGCGTGTATGACCATGAGCTAACATTTGGCATACATTAATGACTCCCGTCTTAGCTTGGCCTTTGATATCAAGGTTAAATTTAGGTTTTTTTTACCTGGCTGCGTAACCGGACCATAACTGTCTTTTTTGACAAGAGATTTCTATTCTTTGCTCATGGATTTATTGCAATACCTCTTTGACATATACATATCATATTTGGCACATAGCTGGAGCATGGACGATTTTTTCCAATTTATTCAAATAAATATATTTGATCTTGAATTTTGTATTTTATTTGATTTGCATCTAGGTCCTACGTTCTTTTTTCTTCAACATTGGCATACCAAATTTTAAGTTTAACGTAGTTTTTTATAAGTAGACTTAATTTCCTTATTTGGAAAGTGCAGTAATGTGTAATTGATCTGTGGAGTGGACAAGGGGTACTTTCCTGTAACTGCAAAGTACGTTTTTGTTAATTCTGTGGATTTTAGACCTTCCGAGACCAAACAAAAGACAAAAATAAAAAAAGTAAAAAAATATCCTTTTCGAGATTTTGTCGATGTGAAAGGCATTGTCTGTAGAAGGCTTTGTGACGATCTTTAGATTCAATATTTTAGTGTCGAACGGATATGGATTATTGTCTACTTGACATTTTCCACATAATTTGGTGGGTTCAGACTGTTTTTTCATTCACCCTGAGTCCTATTCATATTGATTCTATTAGAATGGTTGTAAAAAGTCCCAGGCAATAGTACATTTATTCAGCCGAAAAACACATATACATTGTTTCAATTCTCATCGTCACATTCCTTTTGGAATTCAGGTTTCCAGTCAATTAGGAGATATCTGAAATTTGGAAACAAGGTCATCGTTCAAAGATGCTAGTTATATAACAATATGAGATGTGGCATGATTGTCCATGAGACAGCCACCCACTAAATGAAAGTAGAATTTAACATGTTTTATAAAGAGAAAAATGAAATATGGGATGATTACCTAAGAGAAAACTAAAACGTATAAATCAGAAACTTCTACAGGTTGCACTTAGGCCCAAAATCATAGATACTTATCCCCACCCTAAGGCAAGCTGTAACAGGCCCCAAACATAAAATGTGATAGCATTCAAATGTGACAACTATCGGTGGCTAGGTATCTCAAATGGAGTTATAAAACTTGTTGCATAATAAAACTCAATAAAAATGAAACACATAGAGACAATAATTTAAAAACTGAACTTAAATATATAAACAAATTGATAAGTGGATAAAATGTGATTTTTTTTCCTGTAGGTCCAAATAGTGGGTAAGAAAGGAACATCACTTCCCCTTTTGAAACTTGTTTTATATGTTAAAATATATTGTATTCAAATCATATTAAAACAAAAAATAAATTAAACGTCAAAAAAGTTTTAGGATTACAAGGTCGCATACCAAAGTCTCATTTTCCCTTTCTTTCGTCTCCATTTTGGTTGGCTAATTGTGTGAAACCGATCGAAAGACTATTTCTATATAGAAACCGATAATAATTTATTACTGGGAATCCGAATATCTTTATATTTTTTGGTTAAGTTTAAAAATAATATTGGTGCCTAGAATAACTTGATTTTAAGCCTCTCAATTCTCTACATACAACAACACTTAAAGAGTTACCTATCTTTCTTTTATATACGCCCCTGACTACAAGACGTATGTATTCCTGAATGTTTGATGACCTGAGGACAGACATAATTTGTATAGTATGTCAGATGGGTACCCTAGTTTACATGTAGCGTACTAAAATTCCTCATATTCATTCATCATTGGCAATTTTGTATTTTAACTTCTAATTTCATTATTAGAACAACGTAGTAAAAGTCCGAATATTCCAACGTACAATATGTAGGGAATAATGTTGAAAAATCGAGTCTTTTGTTAACCTATATCTTTTCTATATTTTCATTAAAATGTAACATTTAACATACATGTGTAGTTTGGGATTTATAATATTATCTCAATAGTAGCCATACAGAGGAAAGCAATAGGTTATTAGTTGTAAACCCTAGCGCTGTTTTTATGAGAACAAAACGAATTCTTGATTTCTCCCAATTGCATCGATATCTAAATTAACCAGAGGCTCCACGAAGCCTGTATTCGCTCACCTGGCAAACTTGGATTTTTTTTTGTTACACTGTCTGCATGTTTGCAATTTCATATGATTGCATAGGACTAACTGATTAACATGAACCAACCTGAACACATGGTGAGAAATATATAGGGATCATTCATGACTTATTAAGTTTCATGTGTTGTTTGCTAAGGAACTACGTATGCACCGTAATAAGATGGCACGAAAGACACAAATTTTGTAAAAGACCATCTGCTTGACATTCCAGCTTATTTTGGTTGAAATCTGTTTAATGGTTTCAGAGAAGAAGATGTTAATATGAAATTCCCATAGCGTTCAATGTAAACCTAAGTTTTGTCATGACGGCCATTTTGAATTTCCGATCGGCACAAAAGACACAAATCTGGTAAAGGATCAACTGATTTACATTTCTGCAAAGTTTGGTTAAAACTTCCTCAGTAGTTTCACAGAAGAAGATGAAAACATAAAATTCCCATAGGGTTCAATGTTAAACTAAGTTTCGCTATGGCAGCCATTTTGATTTCCCGATCGTTAAGAAAAACATAAATCTGGTAAAGGACTACCCGCTTAACATTTCTGCAAAGTTAAGTTTAACTCTCTATAGTGGTTTCAGAGAAGAACTGTTTTTATATTTTTAGCCTGGCAGCCATTTTGTTCGAGGACGTCGGACATAATTTTGAAAGACAACAACCGAAATATTATCCTTTCAAGATTGGGTCAAAATTGGCTGAGCGGTTTCAGAGGAGAAGATTTTTTGAAAATGATCCCCCTTTTTTCTATTTTTAGCCTGGCGGCCATCTTGTTCAGAGGTCTTAGTCATCGGACACAGTTTCGACAAAGGACCAACTAACGATCATTTCAGCAAAGTTTGGTTGAAATTGGGTCCGTAGTTTCAGAGAAGAAGATTTAAAAATTTCACCCACTTGTTTTCTATCTTAGCCTGGCGACCATCTTGCTCGGAAATCTGGGCCATTGGACACAATTTTGGAAGAGGGCCACCTAAGGACCATTCCATCAAAGTTTGGTTAAATTTGACGCAGTCGTTTCGGAGGAAAAGATTAAAATATGAAATGTTGACGGACGATGAAAGGACGACGGACTCCAAGTGATAGCAAAAGCTCACATGGCTTTTCAGGCCAGGTGAGCTAGAAATGGGCAAAATTGTACGCAGCACTGAATATTAGGAGGGCAAATAGGAAAGCCATGCTGACTTTCTTGAGGATCTGTTGTTTATTTTTACATTTTTCTTTGCATCTGATTTAATAAATTGATAAATTTTCAGACTGAGTGTAAAAAGAGTTCGAAGATACCAAAGGGACATACCAAAATCGTTAAGTTAGAAGACAAACAAGACTATCGTCAACAAAATGAAACGAAATACAAACAAAGAACACAAAATACATATATAACGTAAATATACGTTTTAATCCTTCCAAATACTTACTCAATTCTGTAAGCAGAACACAAACGCAAGATAACCATACTGCATAGTCCAAAAAAAGATAGACTTGAAATAAACAAAAATGAAAAAACGAAAACAATTTGAACAAAGACTTTGACTCCAGGAATTCTTTCGCAATATAGGAGTAAGATCATATGCTCAGGAGGGTATAAGCACCTTCTTATCCGGATCAGACATGTTTTAAGAAGGTTTTATAACCTATAAAGATCAGGATTTGCACCACACCAATACAATATTGGTGGATAAAGGTTTGATACAAGGTACGAACATTAAAAAAAAACATATGTGTTAAATTTTATTTTTTGGCAGTTATCTTTAATATGTTTGTTTTTTTTTTGCAGATGATAAGAAAGAATGAGTTACAGATTCCACGACATCCACTAACATTTAAGATATTATTATCTATATTTATGATATAGTGTTTTATATTTCCTAACTTTTAATTCCTGCTAGGTTTGTTTTTCTCTGTGCTTTCCGTCTGTTCTTCTGTCCTGCCGTTCATTACGAGGTCAAAGTTCACGTTTAAGTGATCTATGATCTTAATTAAAATGTAGGTCATTTGCAAAGTTTTTTTCTTCCAACCAAGAGAATAGCGCCATTGACTTATAGAAGAATTTTAATACTAAAATTCAGGTAAAAGTTGGGGTCAAAGGTTGTTTTATACCTATAATTATTTTTTACTTGCAATTTGCATTGGCAGTGTCCAGTGTCCAAGGGGCACATTTATAGTTAATTATTTATTAAAATCTATAAGATTTTGCGTATGTATTTATATAAACATGATATAGTTTTTGTATATTATTCTCACTTTGTTTACTTTAAACCTGTACTTCCTATGTAGTACTGATTTGTGTCATAAGTGAACAACAAAATGAACACTATATATATCTATTTTTTGTTGATTTTGCACATCGTTCTACTTGTTTTTGTTCTATTTTTTGTTTATTTTCATATACATTTTTCACATCACATTCATTTTGTTTGTTTTACTTATATTTCATGTGACTTCTATATAAACATGGAGATGCGATATCCTTATTGTCTATGAAACAGCCATCCAAATCGTTTAAATCAGAAATTTCTACAGGTTGCCGTAAGGTCTTCAATAGAGGACACATGTCCACACCCTGTTGCAAGCTGTAAAATGCTCTAAAATAAAATTTGATGGTATTCAAATGAAACAACTTTCAGCCAAATAAGAAACAAAACAAAACTACTACCACTCAAACATAACAACAACGACATCTTTATGGGTTGTTAATGTTACACATGGCGAGATTAAACATCTTTGAGATTATTCAACATTCCCCCTCATCATAGACAGTTGTTTGACAAAACGATATAAACACACTTTAAAAATCACTGCTTATGATAAAACTTTTAAAAATAATACATACCATGTAAACAAAAACAAATAAGCCAGTGTAGAATACCCATTGGAGAGATCAAAAGTTCATAATCCAAAGAGCCAAGAGCTAAGGCAAATTTGAAACACACTAAACGATAAAACGTAAACAAAAGCCTAAAATCCACGAACTCCTTCACGAAACAGATGTGGGATCAGGTGCTAATGAAGGTTAAGCATATCATGTCATGTGCGCAACACCCGTCGTGGTTTCCTTAATGTCAAAATCGCTGTCAAATTTAGATGTTAAAAACAAGAGTGTCAAGTTGTATAACATTCGAACGGAATCCACGAACTCCTAAAGTCCTTTCCGAAAATCTACTTCCGGAAGTCCGTTTTTGGCTTAAAAAATAGATTTTGTAAGAGTTGTTTCCCTTTGTGGGATGTTCATCACATTGACGTAAGAATAAGCAAGGAGAAAAACCCGACTTTTTCCTGTACTTTCTTTTAACATGTTTAAAGCATTTGCTTCTACGACTGTCACAAGTAGTAAAGGTATTTACGCTCCACATTTTATTTAATAAATACTAAAAATGAAAGCTTTAACTATTTGTCCTCGACAGAAATCGATTCACGTTTTAGCGGTGATTTCGATGGAAACTTTTCAGCATACTACCCGAATTATAAATTTATAAGAAATTACGGCCTTGGGTTTTCGAAGAGGGCTATAAAAAAGAGGAGTGTGATAAGGTGGCATGAAGGATAAGCATCCGCTGTCTTTTGCGCAACATCTGCCGTGGAATCCTAAATCCCAAATCCGGGTTAACGTTAATCCGAGTAGATGCCGACTTATTTGTGTATTACCGGTAACTGGTCCATAGTTAAAACACTGATAACATATGGATCAACCAATTCATGACGGCGGCAATCAAATTTTAAGAGGGACGACTTCAACCTTGATTGGATATATCCTTCTTGTAGTGATTTATGCGACAACAGTAATGCTCTCTTCAGAAAATCCTGATACTTGGAACAGGGACGAGAGTGCCGAATCAACTTTGAAACATAAAGGCTGGAGAAGCAGGAATATTTTCAGATAAATATGGGAAGTTTATAATAGTTAAGTTCATGTCATCCCGTTTGTCGTTAATCTTAGAAACAAATTTTCCCTCTTGGTCAATTTGGAGGTAAAATAGAGGTATGAAGCAGATTTATTTGAATCTGCGGTCCTTAATTTCTAGTTCGCTGGATATATTTGGTCGAAATGTTAACTGAACGTAGGATTATTCAATGAAAAACATTATCGATACAGCGAAAAGTAACATTAAAAGATCTAGCCAATTTCTTGTAATTTCGCAGGAGTTCTTGATTAAATTTTGCTTCATATGAATACAAAAACAAGTCGGCTAGTAGGGGCGCACTCATTGGAATGACAACTGTCTGTTGAATAACTCGCCAAACAAATTCCTTAAAAAATGTTTTCAATCAGAAAGTCCAGCATTTTGATAATATCATCTTGCCTATATAATTGTGTTTAGTTGGACAAACAATAATTTCTCTAACAAAATAAGACCTACATGTAAAACCAAATATTTTGTCTTGGATTTCCATTTTGTTTAACAAAACACTGATGTATCATTTTCTGAAGACATGTTTAAAGTTGTTAATGTGGAATCGTGGTATAAACCGTAGAAATTCAAACGTTTGAATACTTTTACAAAATTTTAAAGAATCGGATTGGAGGTATTGAAGCAGATCTTTCGAGTTTTTTTAATATCCACATTTGATTAACACCGCTTGTAGTGTACGCTTTATCATAATACTACTGAAGGCCTTCCTTGACTGTCGACAGTATTGTTGCAAGAAATTTAGAAAGAGGCTTGATGAAGCACAGCAGGAACCGGCTATATTTCTTTCTTTATATGGATACTATGTAGTTTTGTATGCAGAATAAAGAAGCCAGACCCGACTCATCTTCTTTGGTGCCAATACTAAATGAAGACAGAACCGACCTGTGGTTAACGAGGATATCTTCTTTAGTAAGTGTAGTAGGTGTATATGTTGGGTAACCAGATGTGTCTTTGATGCCGAGCTCTTTTATCAAGAAATCAAAGTAATCTACATTACAATGCTGTTTGGGGCTTTATCGGCTGGAACAACAACAAATGTTTCATGGATGCGGACAAGTCCTTCAAAACAGGAGACAACAAAATGTGTCGAATCGAAAATTATTACATGTTTCTGGCAGCTAGTTCAAAATCCAAACACGGTTCATAATAACCTGGTACTCTTAAGCTAAAACGTCAATAAAACACGTCGTTGGATAAGTGTAAAGTATCACAAATGTAGGATAAAAAAGCTACAAAATATTTAATAAACCGAGTTTTGATGTTAATTGTTTCTTAGATAGTCCATGTTGATTCAATAGGAGACAATAGTCAACGATCTTAAAATTATGTTACAAGATAGGCTGTATATATAGGTTTATTCAAGTAACTGATAGGTTTATGCAATTTACCGATAAACTGTATTAAAGTAAAATGTCTTATTATTATGAATTGTATGATTTGAAAGCCTTATTGCAATATTATGCTGCATGGATTAGGCGTATTGAGTCCATTCAGAATGTCTCGGGTGATGATTCGTCTGACATCGAAACACCGTAGATAAATAATAATAATGATGATAAAGATAACAATCAGCTGACACATGCAGAATCTGATCCGGCTTGTCCGAATTATGAATTGTGACTAGAAAAGGGTTATAAAAATCGGATTATGTGCTCAGATTGTTCAAAATCGTGCCAGGTTTGTATTAACTCTCATGTTTTGAATGAAATTTTTTGAGAAAATGATATCAATTGTTTAATTGGTATTCACAACCAGGTGTATAAGTCTCAAAAGCACAATATTTTTGGGTGCAGAATTTCGGTTTACGAAAAACTCAATGTGAGCTTTTTTTAAACGTATGTTATTCCATTATCATGATAAGGAACTGCTGTATTTTTTAGAGTTCTGTTTTCCTTTGAGTTGTTAGGGTTTCATTTCCGAGTATGTTTTTAATAATAATCACTCGAGCGCAACAAATTTTTTTATCAGATGATTAAATATTTACAGAAGTATTGTTCATATGGTAGCATTTTAGGCCCTTTTAAGTGTAATCCCGTTGAATCTAACATGATTATTTCTTCCCTGAATTCGGTGCCATAAAAGGACTTTGAAGACCGTCGGGTTAGTCTTGATTTGATTTTTGCTCAATCTCTTGACTCTATTAATTCTCAAATCTGTAAAGACCAATAATTGGGAAATAAAGTCAAACCTTCTTAGCCTTCTGTTTATGATCTTGTTGATATAATTAGGAGAAAGGGCATTGGCTATTTATGTTATCAGAGAAATTTAACAAGGGCTTATCGTCAAATTCCTATATGTGAAGGTGATTGGAATTTGGTTGATTTGTCAATGGAATGTTTACATATTTTTTGAGAGTTTTGTCTATAGTTTGCGGTCTGCCGCATACATTTGTCAAAGGGTGACAAATACAGTACGGTTTATACTTGTTGATAATTTTGTTCACGAAGTCATCAATTATTTGGATGATTTTTCTGGTTGCCAAGATGTTCATAATGCATGTCTTGCTAACGACAGTTTAGGTTGGGTTTTGAAGGAGTGCAGTTTAGAAGAGTCTGTTGAGAAGGTCTCACCTCCTTGAACGAAAATGATGTTTTTATGTGTATTGTTAAATACGGAAGATTTAACCCTTTCTATTACTTCGGAGAGATTGAATGAGTTTTCAGGTTTAGTTAAAGTAAAAAAAAGGTAAGAGAAAGACGAATGCACTTTAAAAGAGTCGCAATCCTTACTTGGTAAGTTACATTTTGTTAGTAACTGTGTTAGACCTGGGCAAATTTTCGTATCTCGATAGCTGGTGTGGTTGCGAAAATTTCCTAGTGGTTTCAGGGGTTTAATGAAGAAGATCCCTAGATATGTTATGAAAGATTTATTTTAGTTTTGTTTCAGTAGGACAAGTTTTAAGGTGTATATAATGGCGTGTCTATGATCAGTTTCAAGGAATGGTCTGACCCAGATATAGTATTATCTAGTGATTCCTCTCTGGTTGGTTGATTTGGTGTCTTTGATTCATAGTATTTTCACGCTGTTTTTCCTAGTTTCAAGTCTTTACATATCAACGCCTTGGAGTTGCTCAGTTAGTTATGTGTCTGAAGCTTTTGTCAATTTCTTTTCAAATGAAAGATAATTCGCGTTTTCCGTGACAAAATGAGTTCAGTTACAGTTTTGAAAACTGGTGCTTGTAGGAATGTTTTCGTGCAGTCATGTTTGCATGAGATTTGTTTCTTGTCTGCTACTTATCAGTTTGCAATCAGATGTCAGCATTTATCTTCTGAGGATACCATGCTTACTGATTGGCTTTTTAGGTGGTCGCTAGACGAGTTTTACCGGGATTTTTTTTGCAGGAAGCTGTACGGAATAATTGGAAGGAAGTCATGGTTCAAGAAAGTTATTTTCAATTCACTACCACTTGGTTATTTGTTTTGTTTTGTTTTACAGATAGTCAACTTTGTAAACATGTCAAGGACACTGTTGTTTCTAAGAAAGCAGCATTTGCTTGAGGGACATACAGGAATCTTAAAGTTTAGTCATTCATTGAAAAGTGTCGCTTCTATTCAGAATTATGTTAGTGAGTAAAGACTTTGCTTTTACTTTTGGGACTAAAATTGTATTAAACTTTTGTATCGAGGTATTGCTCGTTTACATTCCCATTGGCTACGTAGAGCCTAACCGATTACTTCCGAGATTTTGTAAAACTTGTTCAATTTTCTAGATATTTAAATGTCTAATGATGCTATTTATTGGTTTTGTTTTTTATTCTCTTTCTTTCTCATTTCTCAAGTCAAATATGGTGCCGGTTTCGGTTTCCGGGTTCGATTCCGCTAAACAGTTATGTCGACAAAATATTATTTTTGATGGTAATTATTTAAAAGTTCAGATTTTTTTGTCAAAAACTATTCAATTTGGTGAGAGGTTTCTTGAGATTCCATTGGTTAGGATTCACAATTACCCTTTGTGTCCTGTCAAAACCTTTTTAATATGTCTACGTTAGTTCCTGCCAGTGAATCTGACATTGTATTTTTATTACTATGTGGTTCACGTTATAGAGTACTCACTTACTCTAATTTGTAGTCAAAATAACATCAGCTATTAGAATCTTGTAATTTGGATTCTTCACTTTACTCTTCTCATTCTTTCCGTCGGGGTAGTGCTCTTGCATGTCTTAGACCTTTCATTCTAAAGTTCCTTCGGAGCTTATTCAGCTTTGTGAGGATTGGCAGAGCGACGCTTGTAAAATTTATCTAGAATTTAAGATAAGTTATCTGTTTCAAGGGCTATGGCTTGTTCGCTCATTCTTTTATTTTAGATATGGATAGGAATGTTTTATTGATTTCGGACTCAATTTACAAACTTATAGAAATTGACAGCAAGGGCGGGTTAAAAACAAAAATTTACGACAAGAGAGACGACTTTGATTTTCCGATTGTAAACTTTCCGTTCATGTCTAGCAACATTCCAGCCGCACCT
>JAULBM010043071.1:0-10741 GCA_032357055.1 Geukensia granosissima | reverse complement strand
CAGAGGATAAGATTTTTTTCTATATTAACCAATCAGAAACAAGAATTACCCATGGCGGCCATTTTTGTTGACAGATCGGGACGAAAAGAGAAAATTTTATAAAGGACCTTATATAGATGCTCCTTGTATAATATTAGTTTATTTGGCCAAGCAGTTTCAGAGGAGAAGAATTTTTCCACATCAGCCATGTTTGTTGATGGATCGGGACGAAATGAGGAAACTTTAGAAAGGACGTTATATTGATGTTCCCTGTAAAATTATAGTTCATTTGGCCAAGTTTTTTCACAGAAGAAGATTTTTTCCATATCAGCCAATCAGAAACATGAATTGCCTGTGGCAGCTGTGTCTGTTGACGAATCGGGACAAATGAGGAAACTTTATAAAGGACCTTATATAGATGCTTCCTACCAAGTTAAGATCAATTTGGCCCAGTGGTTTCAGAGAAGAAGATTAAAATGTGAAAAGTTAACGGACGACTGATGGACGGACAGACGGACGCCAAGTGATGACAAAAACTCACAAGGCCTTTGGCCAGGCAAGCTAATAAAAGAATTGACAGATTGTGTCATGTGACCATAATGACCATTGATACTTGTCCACTAACTCCCATTCTCATGTGGTGGCATTTTAGACATAGTTTGTTCAATAAAATGGAATTCTCAGCAAGACAGGAATTAAAACAGACAAACTTTATTCATGCTGAAGGCCTCTGGCCGAAATGGTTCCGGATTCTGGTCAATTGATGGACAATTATTAAAAAGTGTTCCCTACTGGAATAGTTTGTTTTAACAAGAAACGTGTTATTGTCTTTTAATTTATGTTTATAAAATGATAACAGTATTTTAAGCTGTTTAGACTAAATATATTATCATTGAATGGAAATCTCTAGTTTGATGAATACAACTAAATTAAGAGCATAACTGCACTTGCTAAATTTTTACTTTGTCTGCATTTATTGATCTGATTCCAAACTTGATATAATTCCTTTACTTTTCTCCAAAGTTTTTATCAGAAACATCATATCTGATGCAATACAACTTTTTAAAGTCATTACTCTGAACCACAAAAGTGAAACAAGCCAAATTCCAAATTTGCCTGACAGACTAGTGGCAATACAGTGAAAACTGTGTAATCCGACACCTGACTTTTCCGATATCCTGACACATCCGACCAAATTTTCAGGTCCCAAAATATTATATGAAGTATTCTTGTCGAAAAGAACTGTGTATTCCGACACCTGTCAATTCCGTAATCCGACACAAATTAATTATCCCAATAATGATTACTGCATTTAATTAACCCTTTAAAATCCGAACTTCTGATCTTTAATCTGTTAAACAAACATGTTGATAGGTTAAAGGCTTGTTTTTACGCTTGGGCGCATCTTGTTTACATTTAGAAATAAAATCAATAATGTCATTGCGAGATTTTTTGGATGCCAGATCACCGTCTTCTTCGCCAAAACGAGCTAGAGTTGATTTAAATTTGCAACAAAAGTTGGATATAATAGCAGATTCTGAAAAGTTCCGAAACTAACGCAAAAAGAACTTGGTGAAAAATATGGAATTGGCAGAGCGACCGTATCTTACAATCTAAAACGTAAGGACTTTTACAAAACGCAATTTACCGATAACATGGAATCCAGTAAGAAACGATTCTCTGTCAAATTTTTATTGTTTTAAAACATGTAAATACAAGTAATAAATAATCAATAAATATAAATTAACTTTATTATTAATGCCAAAACGTAACAAAATTGGTAGCTACAATCATATTCATAGGAATAAACACTGTAATCTCATACACTGCTTACTGTAAACTGGAAACCTGAATAATCCGACACACTGTCAAATCCGACATTTTTTTCTGGTCCCGTACTGTGTCGGATTAGACAGGTTTCACTGTATCCTTAATTGATAGTTTAAGAAATTGGTGACAACTGACCTCACATATTGAAATTTAATTAGAATAATGGCCAGTGAAAGGCTTGTAATATGACATGAAGGAAATATTGGTGACAATTGTCTCTCGTAGAATATTATATTGCACTAGTTTGTAAGTGCAATTAATGTTCTACAAGGGATAGTATTCATGCAGTTGGGAGATATCTGTATTGTATTTTAAGCTTTAAGGACATAAAATGTTGATTAGACTGACTGTCACAAATTAAGTGTACCTGGCTCGAGACAAAATTTCTCTCAAATTCCTCTCAGAAAATGTTTTGTCCCCCAACTTGTTTTTTGGCAAATTTCCCTCCAAATCATGATACATGTATAACTGTTCAAAATAGCAATTATGATTTAACATGTATTTATCTTTCAGGATGGTAATGGAGAAATTGACAAAGATGAACTCCGAGATTTATTTGTTGATTTATTTCCATCATTCAATAGGTAAGGCGTAATTTGTGTTTAACTTATTAAAATAGGAAATGTGGCAATATTTTCCATGAGACAGTCCTTCACCAATTAGAAGTTGGAATTTAACCTATACAGGTCTTTGTTTTGTTTTGTGATGGCAGGTAGGCTATGAGCAATTCTAATGCAATATTTTTGTAACACTGATTGGCTTGCAATCTATGTAAAATTCACAATCTACTTGCTGTAACTAAGATGAATTCACAGAAAAACCAGCCAAATCGGCGCCATATTGAATCTATGGAGTAATGGCAAGTCAAATGTATGTAAACAGACAAATTATTTCATTTTCCTACCTTTAAAAATACTTTAAGCAAAAATTTATACAGACCTGAAGCATACACATAGCCTGAAAACGTCTGTTGTTTACATATTTCAATGGAAGCGTTCAAATGACGTCATTATGTTTCTCTGACGTTATTCTGCCGAAAACGTTCACAACATTTCGCGGAATTTCCATTTTGCTAGTTTTTGAGCTTTTTTGAAGCTTTAAAGTGCCAATTGCATTAGAATGGAGATAACTATTGTATTTTAAGCTTTTCGGACGTAAATCTTGATTTTACTGTCGCAAATATCTGTTTACCTGGCTCCGCAACGTGTCGCCAGGTAAACTCAATTTGCGACAGTAAAATCTACGATTTATGTCCTCAAAGCTTAAAATACAATAGAGTTATCTACTAATTGGTACTTGTCAAATACTTGAATAATCCTATACATGAAGGTTATCATTATAACTAAACATCAGTTTAAGATCTTTAAATCTTGTCATCTTTGGTATCAACTCTCTGCTCAATACTTATTTCATTTTCTTAGATTCCCAGGAAATTTTTTTAAAGTCATTATGGCCAGGTGGCAATTTTTTTTTCCAATGATCATCTTGAGAAAGATGAACATTCATCAAGATGTCATGCTTCTGTGACTTGTCGAATCTTACCTAGAGATCCCCAAAAGACTTCAACCATCATCAACTGAAGACCCAATTACTTTTCAAAGATACCAAAGGGGCAGACAGAAATTGTTAAGTCAGAAGACAGACAAGACCATGGCCAACAAAATGAAACAAAAGACAAACAAAGAACATAACAACACTACACTGAAAACTAAAGCTGCGTTTTACAAAGATGGAAGTTGGATTTCTAAATCAGTCTTTTATCGCCCTTTGACCATTAGAACTTTTGAACCAATTTAGGTGCGAATAGGAATTTTCTGGTAATAAAAACATTCCAAAGGGTGGTAAAAACTGAACACGGCAAGGTCTGTGAACAGAACATGTTTTTTTATTTGGCCTTATTATTTTGTTAAATTCTTTACTTTCAAGCTGTCGATACTTTATAATTTTGGCACTTGCACAATATGTCACTGGTTTTATGGTTAAATGTTACTTGTTTTACATTGAAGAATTATCTGGCTGATAGTTGGTACATTTGAATATCATCTTTTGTTTGGTGGGGTCCTTATACAGGTTTTTGTAGGGTGCAGATATGTGTCCATTATTGAAGACATATGGATAACCTGTAGATGTTTGTATTTACACATTTTGGATGGCTGTCTAAGGCAAAAAAAAAATAGCATGTGAGTTTACTGTCACCCGACCATCTCTATTCTTTTGTTCCAGACCATAACAATTTTTATCACAAAAACTTATCACTTCTGAAAATTCTTGTTCTTTTCTCTGAAGTAGTCTAAATTTAGTGACGGAATCTTGTTTCAAATAGGGTATTTTATTGATGTAAGCCTTTATTTAGATAAAATATGCTATTTAAACACTTATCTACACCTTATCTTCAATAAAATGCACAATTGCACCTAATGTCCAAAAAAAAAAAAGATTTTCTGACCTGCCGACCCTATTTTTTTCAGCATGTTACAGTAAACACACATATTTTTCTTTTTGGCCTAATGGCCGACCATATCACATCTTTTTTTTCTTATACTACTCAAAGTTTTTATTCAAAACATTAGGATTAAGTGGGAAAAATTATCAGTTAAAGAAAATTATACAAAAATAAAATACTTGAGAATAATTGTATGATTTAGTAGACTTTGACCTGATGTTTTTTTTTTTTTCAGATTTGGATGATTTTGAAACACACGAGGATCAAATTGTATCTGTGAAATCAAATGATCCTGTAATTATTCTGTTGCCACCAATAAATTCAGTGCCGCATAAAGCTCCAATCTGGCACAGTGGTGACCATGATAGTATGAATTCTGCTGATGCAAATTACCAGTTGACATTAGAAGGAGATTTAGTGTTACTAAACAGAAGTGGTTTAGGCTTTGATAATGGGACAATTTTGTATGTTCAGCTCCATAACGATTACACTAGCACTTTTAAAGATTCAAACAACTTTATTATTCATGTTAATGGTAAGTACATACATTACTTATATATCTTTTTATATAACAATTTTCTTAAAATTATCATTTAACAGATTGCGATAGATAATTTATTAGCAGGTTATGTCTAAACAGTCTATAAAATTGAGGAAGAAATTATGAAGTTCTCTAATGGCTTTTCAAAATATTTTAATACTAATTATGAGAGGTAAGTGGAGGTCAATCAGCAAAAAAATTTAAGCTATAAAATGGACGAAACCAAAGGAGTTTGAAGGAGGAAGCGAAAGAAAAACCAAAGGGTCAGACAAAAAGGAAAGTCAGCAGGCACTACAATCTCAAAAACATGATGGATAAAAACACATAAATGTAAAAACCTTATTACAAATAAGCATGCAACTATCAACAATGTTGACCCCACATAACAAACAAAAAGGAGGGTGAACTCATGTGGTCTGGAAGGTAAGTGGTTCTTGCCGCTTTAAACACCCGCACAAAAAAAAACAAAACAAAAATTGACAAAAAATGGGTAGCAAACTTCCTCATCTTTCCTTATCCAATTTAATTATTGTTCTGCGATTTCCATCAATGATTTGTAGGGATTTTACCAAATGAACTGGAAAGGGAACATTCAGTTTAAGCGGTTTTTCTGTTGAGACGAACCTGACAAATCAGATATAGTCAACAGAAAATGGTTCAAACCCGGTTAGAACCGCATTTTTGAAAGCGCCCTGGGTTAGTCATGGAGAAACATGATCAATGCCAAATTGTACCTAAATTAATATTATGTTTCTTAATTTTGAGCATATTATTTGGGCCAGGCAATATTAATAAAAAAAATTCTCATAAATCTGACATTTTTTGAAATTTTTTATATTTCTCAGAATCATTGACCCAGGTTAACTAAAATAGGCTCAATCAGTTAAAAGTAATTGGACGTTGACCTCATTTTCATGGTTGAATTTTTGTAAAAAAATATTTAAAATTTTTGACAAGATCATTTCACATTAACTGTACACCTAGAGCCACCTTATTTCTAGTGCTTATTCTTTTTTAGGTGCACATGTCTACTATATGCAATAGGTTCTTTATCTTATTTTAATCGTCCAGCAACTATCTTTTAAAGATTTCATGCTTATATGTCCCCTACCGGCTTTAGCTGAAGGGGACTTTAGTTTTATGCTCTGTCTGTTTGTCTGTCTGTCTGTCAGTCCGCCAAAAAAAGCAAGTTTTCACACTTTTTTCCTAAAAGCTGGCAGATGTTGAGCTGTTTTTTTTAGTCTACTATGATAAGTTATAGACGAAGTTTGAGTTTCATTCCTCTCTGCTAATTTTGGTTGAAGTTGTTGCCCTTGAACTTCAAAAATTTTACTGAAAATGAAGTTTTTTACATTTTTCGTCTACATGCTTCCAGATATTGAGCTGATTTTTTTTTGTGAGTCTACCATGATGAGTTACAGATCAATTGCCAGTTTCTTTCTGATTCGCTAATTTTTGTGGAAGTTATGGCCCTTGAACTTCGAAAATTTTACTGAAATTGAAGTTTTCTGCCCTTTTTTCTACGCGCTTGCAGATATTGAGCGGATTGTTTGTATGTGAGTCTATCATGATGAGTTACAGATTAAGCCAGAGTTTCATTCCTCTCTGTTGACTTCTGTTGTTGGTATTTGAACTTTTTGACTTACCTATCTTGTGTCTGTTAAATTTTGCCATAGGCCCTAGTGCACTTTAAGGGGTAAGTGATACATATAGAATTTCAGCTTATAGGGACTTAGTATTGTTTTGCAATACTCTCAGATTGCTTGTGTCAATTCAGTTCTTGTGTCATTGACCTCATTTTCTCAGTACAGTAGTTGACCTCACAATCAAGTAAACATTCTGTTTGTGTCTGTCCACATTTGCTAGTCAGAAAACCAATTCAAAGGCAAGATATATCTGTGTCCTCATTTGCTTAAATCAAATTTTACTTTGAATTCACTCTTTAAATCATCTGACATGATGAATTTTATAATTTAAGTTTGGACAACAATCATATTACAACATGTACAATATTTTTTTGGTCTTGATTACATTTTCTGTGGTGTAAAAATTGCCTGGGTCAGCATTTGACTTTTGACCTTACAAGAACCTGAAAACTTTTAATTACCTCCATTAATGATTGTGTTGCTTGCCCGCTTAGCGGAGGCGACATATAGGGATCACTATCTGTCGTCTTGCGTCGTTGTCGGCGTCACAAAATATTTCTGTCACATTTTTCTCAGGAACCACAGAAGCCAGCTTCCTGATATATAGCACAGAGCATCAGTATGGAGAACTGTATTGTGTAACACAGTTTTGAATCTGCCGCACGCCCATTTCCTGTTTGACGCAGGCGACACATGTCTTCCGAGGAAGACCGAATACTAAGTTTTAGTTTCAATCTATCCATTTCTTATTAGACATTAAATATTTGAAAAATTTATTCAAGAAAGTGTTTGTAAAATCAGGGATGTAAATATATTCCCTGGTAAAATGTAAACACTCCCAAGGGAAATAACTTGTTTTAACTGTTATCAGAAAGTAAGTTCCTTTTTAAGAGCACTTCATATAGGAAAGGGAGATGAACTGTTTTCGGATATTGTTATTGCTCAATAAAATTAATACTTTGAGATGATAGATGGTTGTTTAGCAAAATTTGCAAAACAGAGCTAATTTTTAAAGAAAGATTATTTAAGAAAGAAAAATTTCTCCGCTCATAGAGATTACTCATGGGACCAATGAATAGGTTCATTCCGTGTGTAAAAGTTTGTTTCTGTCTAGTGGATGAAATACACTAGTGCACTTTATTCTGTCAACGTGAATTCCCTAGTGTATTCTAGTAGTGGAAATTATATCCTAGGGTATTATATGCCACCGGAAAGAAGGTTTTTGGCGGAAACAAGTTACTGTTATATTCTTGTTCAACAGTCAAAAACAGTACCAAAAAAAAAAAAAAAGAAATGATTCCTTAAGCTGCATAGTTGATAAAACAAAAAATTTAGAAAATTCCATATTTTAATTTTTAGACAAAATTGAACCATCAGTTAAATTTATTGAACAAATTTTTTAAAATAAAAAATTTAATACATTTTGCAAAAATGCTGACTTCTGTTGTTTATAAGGTAAGAAATCTTTATTTGGCTGCTGAAAGAAATCCAAGCATAGAAATTTGATGAGACTTTGGAATTATATTCACATTTTCAATATCTTCAATTTCCCTACTCAGATTTTTCCCCAGACAATTTTGTCTATTTGACCTTTTATGACCTCTTTTCATTTATGATAGTAATTCTGACTGTTGAAGACAGATTTTTCAGTTTAACATAGAATGCTAGACTTACATGTGAGAGGTAAGCTGAGGACAGCTGAAGGTGTTCAACATTGAGCTGACACTTGTCTTTACAATTAATTTAAAAATCTGATAGTTTTACACAAATAAATGAACATTTTTCACAGATAGAATTGAAAATGGATGCTTTTGATTTACAGACACAGATGAAGAAATGTCTACACTTTTACCGATTCTGCTTGTTGGTCCCAAAAATACAACTTTCCAGATAGGAGACTTTATGTCAGTCTTACAATGCATTTTCTACGCCAGGTAAATTGTCTTGCAGATTTTTACTTCAGGTGACTGTTTCACAAAAGGTCATAAGTTTTACAAGTGATCAAACTTACTTACGTTAAACAGGACTTATGAGTAGTTGTAAGTTCTACGACTTTTTGTGAAAGATTTGCCAGGCACAGCTAGAATTTTTACTCAGTATGCCACATGCCACAGAATTTGGGATTGGGTCTGGACCCCTCCCAAGGCTACACTGCAATGGGCAGGCGAAAAGGGTTACATAATTTGGTTAGGATAAACAATTTAAATAGGTGATTTGCCAATTAGCAACTTTGTTTCTTTTGTTTAAAAATTTTTCTCAAAGGGAGGTAATTCAATAGAAAATGAGATCATGTGACACTAAACAAGTTATCAAGATTTGGTAACCAAACCCTTATAAATTGGTATGCTGGCATTTGAAATCTATAAAAATGTTAAACAAAACCAATGGACATACAATTGGTCATATATTCAAACCAATTCACCAAAGATGAAGAATAAAAACCATACAGATCAAGAGAAAATGATTTTTTTGCATATGGTTATGGAATCTTCTTTAAACTGCAGAATAGGGGCCTGGTTGGCCACATGGTCTAGGGAGTTGATTTAAACTTGCATGTAAAGACCACTGTAGCCTTTCACTGATGCCTTTTGAGTTTGTGTCTGACTTTGTACCATACAAAAAGGGTGTGTTAAACTCGCTTCATGCACGATAAGGCGTCACTTGCTCTGACCTGGGGTTTAATTGTAGTGAAATCTATTGAACGAAATTATTTCTCCAGGATGCCAGGTTACATTATTTAAATTTCTGTGTGGTAAAATTTTCATCAAAGCATTCTTGGCTTGGTTATGTTGTTGTTTTGATATATGATCTGAAGCATTATCAGGTTTATTTGTCTCACCTTTTCATCTTATGTCTACTTCCTGTTTGCCAAGACATTGATTAAATTTCTTCCAGGTAAAATTTTATCAAAGCATTCTTGGCTAAAATGGTTATGTTGCTGATTTGATATATGATCTGAAGCATTATCTGGGTCAATTGTGCCATGTTGCCCCTTTTTCAGGTCTGCATACTGTATTAGGCCACTCCAAATTAATTAATAGTTCTTCGGATTTGCTCCCTTCTAATATTATGAGTTCAAAATTTCTTTAAAACTTTACTCACTCCATTTTTATCTTATTTTTAAGAAATTGACAGTGTTATTCCTAGATATAATAATAAAAATTTGCTCGCTCGCTCCTAAAAATATACTAATAGAAAGGAAAAAAACTTCAAACTGATGTGTTCGCATCAGTTTTGAGGTTTTGCTTCAATATTTTGCCATTGAAAGTAAAAAGATTTAAATTTAAAATTTTGGTCACTTGCACCTTTTTTTATTACTAAAAATCCAAACAACTAGAAATATATTTGGAGTTGCCTAAATGCAGAAATTATTGCGATGTTTTTTTTTATTGCAAATAATGCAACAGTATTGTAATAGCAATAATTAGAACGAACATTCCAAAATTTTCTAGTTATGTTGTGTTACATCTTTCGAAAAACCTGCAAAAATAAAGCATGCATTATCATCTTCATTTGAAGATTCGCAATAATAAATGCATGCAATAATTTCTGAATTTACAGTATGTCTAGTTCCTGTTTGCCATAGCGGGGACATCCGTGTCCCATGGACAGATTTACTCTATGTTATGTTTGTTCCTTTTTTAGGCCTTTATCATGGTTGCAGACGAAATGGTACAAAGTTGATGCTTCTGGAAGAACAGAAATCTTACAGGATGAAATGAAGTACTATTTAACTGAATTTAAACGTATGCTTGCTATAATGCATCCTAACCTTAACGATAGTGGATGGTACGAGTGTGAAGCAGAATTTACAATCAATGGACAGATATTTACAAAGACATCAGCAGTATTTCTAACAGCCCATGGTAAGACATCATCCATGTCTTACAGTTCTCACTACTGCAGGAATCTTATCATTTTCCGGGATGTAATTCTTCGGCAGATTAACAGATTTTCGAAGGTGGAATTCCATCTGAATTGGTTTCAAAATGTTATTACATATAATTCCACCAGGGAATTTTTCTGTATATTCCGAGTGTCATGAAATGTCCAAATCTCTATGCATTTTTTATACGACCGCAAAAAATTGTGGTCGTATTATGGTATGATGCTGTCGTCGTCGGTGTCGTCGGCGTCGGGGTCGTCGGTGTTGGCGTCTGTAGACAGGTTGGTTTCCGCACGATAACTTTTTGTTCTAGTTAACCAATCCTTTTAATATTTTGCGCCATTGATAATTGGTTAAAAACAAAGGTTGGTATTGATTTTGGGGGATCTAGCCCCACCCGTTTTTTGGGGAGGGGC
>JAULBM010043060.1:0-10741 GCA_032357055.1 Geukensia granosissima | reverse complement strand
TAGGAACGGATTTTTATTCAAGACAGTCGGAAGATATCCATTGTCATCTGTGAAATTGATATTTCGTACCGATCAACAAAATCATGATGGCGACCGAAAAACTTCCAGAGGGAGTTTCCTTGTTCGTCCTCATTGGATACAATAGCAAACTTAAAAAAACTTCAAACTTCTATTTATAAAGAAAGCCCACAAGGGGCATGCATGGCAAATACAGTTGACTAGATGAACACAAAACAAAGAATATATAAAGCACGAAACAACTGGACACGAATTTAGGCAGAGGGAGACACAGATTGTTTAAAGAGAGATAACTCTAATATAATTACAACAAATAGAAGATCATGACATCTATATGTAACAAGCTTCAAATTAAACTTAATCAGAAACTATATTGTATTATTATTATTTCTCTCACTCAGGCATGTGGATAAATAAAGAATTAGTTCATTTATGACATGAATATCTTCATTAATGAGTAGCCAATTATTTTATTTTCATCAGAAAGTTTAGAAAGGTTGCTGTTGTTAAATTTTTAAAGAATGTACCTCTGGTTGTATTATATTTAGGACATTTAATAAAAAAGTGGATCTCATCTTCAACAGCAGAGAGGTTACATTGTTTACAGCATCTTCTTTGGAGTAAAGTTTTAGGAATAGATTATCGTCCTCTTTCAATTTCTAAATTGTGCGAGCTCACTCTGAAGCGAGATAGAGTACTGCGAGCGTTAAAATCTTTTATGTCTAAGTATCTCTCTTGTTTAAATTCAGATTTAAACTTGCAATATGTACGCAATTTATTTTCATTTCTATTAGTTAATGGATTAATTTTTTTCTTTATTAATTTCTCTCTTCCAAATATTGGCATAATTATCTCTAAGCAATTGCTTAATTTTAAATATATCCTTGTGCCTCAGGAGATCTGAAAACCTTCAACATATTAAGTTCTTTCTGTATACTATATACACAACTAATCCAACAGTGCTGATTATCTTGAAACATAAAATAATTTTCATTGAGTGATTCTTGTAACAGTTTACTATTTGTTTTATTCAAATGAATCCAATATTTAACCATATTCAAAATTATATCAATATAAAAAGGGTACCTACCAAGTTCCCCAGCCACTGCCAAGTTCCCCAGCCACTACCAAGTTCCCCAGCCACTGCCAAGTTCCCCAGCCGCTGCCAAGTTCCCCAGCCGCTGCCAAGTTCCCCAGCCACTGCCAAGTTCTCCAGCCAATACCAAGTTCCCCAGCCACTGCCAAGTTTCCCAGCCACTGCCAAGTTCCCCAGCCACTGCCAAGTTCCCCAGCCACTGCCAAGTTCCCCAGCCACTGCCAAGTTCGAAGCTTTACTTCCAACACCAAGTATATATTTGCAAAACTTCATATTAAGCTTTTCAATTTTAGAATCTTTACATATATTATATATGAGATTTTCCTTATATTTCAGGGTTTTTTATTACTGTTAAACATTCCCAAAATTTCAGATGAGTATAATAGGACTGGCTTCACTGTATGGTCAAACACCTTAATAATTGTGCTAACACCAGGGTTACCATTCTTGAAAATGCTCTTTAACTTAAAGAAAGCTTTTTGACCTCTGTTTAACAAATCAGCAGTTGTGGTTGAGAAATTTAAAAGGCCTAAATATTTGTACTCCTTGACACACTGAATTTTTTTCTCCATGGATATTAAAGTTTTCTCTAATAAGCTAACTACTCTTATTAAAAATCATAACCTTTGTTTTGTTATAATTTACTGATAAACCCCAACTTGTGCAATAGCCAGATAACTTGTCCAAGCACCTTTGCAAACTATCTGCTTTTGTTGATAATATGATCAGCATATAAGAGACAACTAAACATACTTGTACCTAAGCAGACCGGATGGCATTAGTCGTCAAAACAATACAATAAATCATTTATAAATTAATTGAATAATGTCGGGCTCAGATTGTCCCCTTGTTTTACACATATTTCTGCCTTAAATTCACTTGTTAACTGTTCATTTAGAATAGATGTCAGAAACAGCGAGTACTTTTTTAGGTCGGAGCATCTTGTTGTCTCCTGTTTTATTAATTATTGTCTGTGAACTAGATGAATCGACTTCAAAAGTAAAATATTAAACCGTTTGTTTTAAAGTTTAATTTTAATGTCGTCTTGACACACCACTGTCCAATGATAGGGGAGAGTTGGCAAACATGTTTAACCCCAGCACATGTGCCTGTTTCAATCCAGGAACCTATAATCCAGATGATGTCGTTGTTTTTATGTTTAAGTGTTACTTGTTTTGCATTGTTTACTTATTTGGTCGATAGTTGTTATATTTGAATATCATCAGCCTTTAATTGTTTGCCGTAGAGTGCAGACATGTTTCCAATATAGAAGGCCTTAGCTAGGGCAACCTGTAGAAGATTGAGATTGACACGTTTTGGATGACTGTCTCATAGACAATCGTACAGGATCTCCTTTTTCTATATATTAGGAATATTTGGTGAAAATACCTCATCTTTATAGCGGAACATGAACAAGCAGTTTTGTGTCAATGACGAAGCTATTTCTAGAAAATCGCTGTATTGGACACGTGCCCTCGTAAAACGTATGAACTGTGAGATGTTTACGCCATACGCCGGGGTAGCTGGATGTTACTGCCAATGAACAGACAGTTGACTGTTGGACAGTTAAAGTCATCACATTTGTCATATGTTGGAGATTTTACAATATACACTAAAAGCTTCGAAAAATGAAAAATACCATCTTCACTCAACAAAACATCATGTACTGTACTTACATGTTTTACATATGTTATTTCAAATACGTTTGACATGTGCATGCTGTAGGTACAATACGCATATATAAAAGATATTTTCCGTCTGTTTTTCAAATGTTATTTTTTTTACATCATACACTTACACAGTGTATATATAGACGAATGGTGTTTGATATTCGACGCACATGGAACTGTGTCCAAGCATAACTAACCGCTTCAAAAGTCGGAACAATATCGATAATTATTTGTTTTTATATTCATCTTTGCAACTTATGTTGTTGAGAGATAGGTAAAAATTTAAAACCATTTTTCGCAATGTTAATTTTTATTTCTAGGTAAATATTTATTCATTTGTCCTAGATCCATGTAATACGACATGAAAATTGTTTGATTTCATGACAGATTAAAGATGGAATTTACATCTAAACTGCAAAAGAATAATTTAAATAGGTTTACCATGTAATTTTATGAGAGTTTTTCACTATGTCTAAAAGTACAGAGAGGGCACAGGAAATGATGTAACTCTTTATATTATTCAAAATCTGAAAGTGACATTTTAACTGCAGGATAAGTTAGGTACGGCAAAAATATAATGGTAAAAGCGGAAAATGTTTCGTTTGGTGTATTTAAATTTGCTGGATATTTTTCTGAGATAACCAATTTAAAGGCAACTATTTTGTTAGCATCTTCCTAGAATAATACTGTGCGGTTTTAGAACAAAGGCACCATTACCAGTGATAATCTAGATATCAACATAAAAGATCTTTATTCTCCAAATTAAGAATTTTTACTTAATGAATATTTTAATTTTTCAGACATAGCGTAATTGGTAGAAAAGGTTAATTTCATTTATTATACCATCACTGGTGATTCATTTGGAAATTTAACCGTCAAAAAAAAAAAAATTAATAAGATCAGACTTTAAACACAGTCACCCAGCTCCAAATTATATGAAGAAATTTACGATTGGAACAATTTCTAAATATTTTTCTAGCCCCTTTCTTCAGGGAAAGCCTCTATGTTGGTGGTCTCTTTAGTACGTAAGAAATTAGCAACCTAGCTAATACTGTTTAATAGGTGTTCTAGGTCGGACTACACTTATAATTTGCCTCCTGTCAATAACTGCAAATACCTGTAGAAATAGCATATGTTATGATTTTAATGTACCCCAATGATAAGACTATTATTAAATCATTTACATTATGTACATGTATGGTCGGATTATCTATTCTACTTTAATGTTCGGCTGTGGCCTCAGGTACTATAAACACTCAATATTTCACTCCTAGCAGAACATTTTTGTTCTGATATTATCATCATCTCGTTACACAGGAGTGAATAATAAAATTGTTTATTCTCTATTTGTTTTATTTGCCTACAGACAATTTTAAAATATTTACATATATTTTACTTAATTTTCTGAGAAGTCAACATGCTTTTGGTTTTTACTAATTTCATTTTCAAATGATGCATACATCCGGTTTGAACCTTGAAGATTTTTCATTGGAAACATGTACATAATAGTGTTAATTTTTGTACTTTTTTCGCAAGGTAAGTTTTAATATTTTAAACAAACAGCTGTGTTGTCTCCGTTTCTCTTTTAAAGCTTCATGCAAAGGGAAATAAAAATCACAATCAAATCCGATTTGTTGGTCAACAAAAAAGTTAACGAATAGAGCTAAAAGCGACTATTTGGTTCAGTTGAACAAGTTAACTAAGATTGCGATACGAACATTTTCCAGTGGGGAAAACCAGCGAGTTATCTTTCCTCAACTTAACTGGTGTAAGGGAAAAAATCAATTCAAATTGAATGTAAAAATAAAGCAAAAGATCTACAATACAATACACGAACTGCTTTAAACTTAAAAGATTTTTACCACCAGCACAAAGATCTACCTCTTTATGGTTGCAATGGCTGAGTTTAGTTAGGTGGGGATATCATATCTACCATGTTGTGGATTGAATGGTTGACTAATTGAATATTGCTTAACGCCCAAAGGCAATTATTTCTAACACAGAGAGCAACAAGAAGAATTCACTATTGGCCGACAAGTTTATGCTCTTACTCTTTCATGCTGAGTGCCTAACGGAGAAGCAGCAAATATCAAATTTTATGTCTTTGATCTGGTTTGACACTGCACCTTCCTCAAACGAGGCAAGCACGCTAAATATTACGTTAAAGAGGCGGTCACTTAGTTATGAAAAAACCAATATAGGTTAGGGTTTTTCATTCAAAAATAATAATAATATATGTAATAATCGAAAACTTACAAAGTCATTAAATACACTAATTCATAAATGAGATAAATTTGACAATGGTGTCAGTACTTTGAAACTTTTTTGTACAATTAACCTTGTCATTCTTGTTGCTTCTTTACATCAATAATAATTTTGCATTTCGTAATATTATGATTGGTCATTGATGATACTTTTCTTTATAGACTTCTGATGAGGTCACCGTTAATTTCCATTACTGCAAGCGTTTCATTCCTTTACATAAATTTTAATTTTGATATCATTATCGTCAAGAACTTTTTCTAAGTAGATTGCTTGTTTCTTGGTATGATCGATTAAAGGAATTCGAAGATACCAAAGGGGCATCTCTTTGCATCTTTTCAACTGTTCGCCTCAAGCAAAATGGGATAGCGTGTAAACAAATTATACCCCAAATTACTTAAAAAGTTGCATGTGCCTGGAAAAATGTCAGGACTTAAGGTTATTGGAGTCCAACAACATAATATGACAGAATTTTTATAGTCGGATTATATTACAAATAACATAAGTTCTGTAGAGCTTTTATGCCGACTTAAAAAACAATAACAATACAAACAAGTACACAAAGTCCGCTTTCTATTATTTTATTTTAATTTTTATCAGTACGAACATGCCAAATTTTTAACATCTATACTTGTTAATAATTCGGCGCGATTTAAAACTCGTTACAAGCAATGAAAATCCAGAACAGTTGAAGGCTTTGTAAAGACCTCTAGATTTTGAATTTTCGTTGAAGTTTTGTTTAAAAGTAGTTTGGTCCCTTTGATAATATACTCGATATCATTATCTTATAATAAGCATTAAATTTTGACCAACCATTTGTTTTTGTTTAAAAAAATATAAAAAATGATATCTTTCTTTTTAATCAGAATTTAATCCCAAAATACTATACATTATAATCCCCGCAGCAATTTGATGACTGTGTAAAGATTGACCTGATATCCGGGTCATACATGGCAACATCTGTGACTTGTTTTAGATATAATCTCTAGGTTACCGAATATAAAGTTCCAATTTTAGCAATGATTTTTCATGTATTTGCATCGAGTATAAACAGCTTTTACCACTGTTTATAGATTTACCTGATATTAGACATATGTGATTTGTTTTCGATATTAACTCCAGGTTAAAGAACATAAAGTACCAATTTAAAAAATGATTTTGTTAATATTTTTATTGCGTTAAAGCAGCATTTACCACCAAAAAATCTGGCTGACACGATATGCTGGATTATTTTAATGCGACATATGAAGCCACATTTAAACGAGCAAACTGTAAGGTTGAAAAAATGCCACTATAGATATTTTTACAAAAATTCTTAATCTATATAGTTCTCCACAAAGCCGTCAACTACGGTTTTGATGACCTCCGATACGCCTCAACAAATCACAAATACACAAATTAAATTCACGCTCATTAACAAATTATTGACATGTGCATTAAGACAACAACATAAACATAAAAATATAGCACAAGGAAAAAAACAGTCACGACACCTGAGACAGGCGCAAACAATATACGGCGGACTGAAAATAAAGTTGTTTGGTACCAAACCTACAGAGTTATTTCAACAACAAGAAGGGGGTGTTACTTCGGAGCAAATGCTTTCAGTTATTGTACGCAAGCTCAGGTGGTCATTCTGTTGCCCTGTCATCAACCAAAAGGAGAAACAATATAAAGTAGGTTTTTATGGACAATAATCACAATGAAGAGGACAGAAAGTCATGCAATATCTGTAAGTGGCTAGCACTGGACTAGACAATTAGCAATGCGGCAGGTGTTTCACCCCTTGTTTTAAGTATTTTTTGGCGGGTCCACATTGCTGTATTTCGAATTGGTATTGTTGTTGTTCTCTAAATTGCCCTGTTAATCGACTTGTCGACTTTTTTTCTAAATATAATGGACTGCACAAAGAATTATTTTGAATTTATTAGGCTTAATAATCATTTTAATGATCTGATGCATTTTTAAAAAATTTTGCCTTTAGAACCTTGAAGACATGAAATTTCTGTTTATATTTTTTTTTATATATTTTTCTGCCTATTTGTGTACTCCCTAGATGGATTTAGTGAATTTCTGTTTGATGTTTGCGGTACGTTTGTTTCTGGGTTAGATTTCTTTGGTATTTCCTATGACGTACTCGTTGTTGGAGAGTTGGGTGCCCACTAGACTAGTTCAACCCCACCACATGTCTCACGGGCCTGACCAACATGAAATGTGGTCATATGTTTTTCTTTATGTTGTTCCGTTACATGTATATTTTCGATAATATAGTAAGACTAGATTTTTTTTACACATACACAGTTTTTTTATTTAGGGCGATTTAGAGCTTTTCACACGGAGTGGTATTCCACCCTTGTTGAAGGCCTTGTAGAGATCTCTAGATTTGTATATTCCTCTGTTTTTTTCGTTGTTGGAGTGCAGTCTCTCTGACATTTACCCCATATTTTCTCATTTTTATATATGTTCTCATTCATAGAGGCTTTATGTAAAACAAAAGTGTACAGAACAAAAAAGACCAACAATGAAGCCGAACTATACTGTGAGAGCACGGGATCAGTGTTACTGAATTATGGAACAGAGTTCTTGCAAGCATCAAAGCAATGTGGTGTGACGGAAGTACTGACAAATAAACCTTGGTATCATAAATACGGTATGTATGTAATATATGTATCCTTGTTTTTAAACAAAAATGTCTATATATGTTTTCTTAAATATATTTTTCTACCTATTTTTGTACTCCCTAGATGGATTTGGTAAACTTCCTTGTCACTAGTGGAACAGGAGTTGCTTACCCTTCCGGAGCACCTGAACTCACCCTGATTTTTTGTAGGGTTCATGTTACTCCAGCTTTAGTTTTAAATGTAGTGTGTAGTGTTGTGTATTCTATGTTTGACTTTGGTTCCTTTTTGTTGGCCATGGTCTTGTCTGCCTTCCGACTTAACGATTTCTGTCTGCCCCTTTGGTATCTTCGAATTCCTTCTACGTACTTACAAAATGCATTCGCTTTGTTTTATTTTAACATATATTTTATTTTGTACTTCATTGACTCTAACATTTAACGTGCTAGCTTACTAGGTAACAATGCGCAGCAAGACTCCCTACCAGACACATTTCTAAGTCGACCTTGTCTTTGTTCTCGTTGCACATACTACTTTCATATCTTTGATTTCTGCTATCAGCGGATTCAATCTATAAATTTCCGCAATCCGGGGCGAGAATACTTACTTTTTTACAACTAAGGTAGACCCCCCTAAATGTGGTCTTATTTGTTTAAAGAAATTAAATGGCATATATTCAGGAAAGACACGACCCACATCCTACATACACTTTATATCATAATCATTTGTTAATGCCACCAGTAAGTGTAAGGAATTTTTTATATTTTCAGGGTGTTTTTCTACAAAACAACCAACAATACAGCAGGCCTTTCTAAACAACCATTTAGCAAACTGTGCGGATTTCTGTTCGGATCCATTATATGACTTTATAGGAGTTCAGGTATAAAGACTTGTATTGCACAAATTGATACATGTACAAAATCTTGAAATTGTGGTAAAAATCTATATGCGTATTTCTAATCGCTAATTATTACGGTGGCCTAAAATTGGAAAGCTCAGTGGATTGCCTACTGTACAAAGGTACATGTACTATGTATGGAGTATGGGGGTGATAATTTGCATACTAATGAACCTTTATATATCAGTTCATTTACCATATATTTTAATTTTGGTAAAGGGAGACAATCTCCTTGATGTTTTTCATAGCAAAGAGTATACATGCTAGTTTATCAATTATCTACATCACGACAACATCAAAAAGAATTAAATTACTTAATCTTTTTTTGCACAGGTTTAGAACAAATTTTAACGTAATTTGGGAAACTGGTAATGCATTATTTGTGCTTGACAATATACGCTTTATCAAAAAACGCTTGTTATTTTAGGCGATGGGCTAGGTAGGGGAAAATTGGGGATTAACAAATTATAGATTTATTAAAATTATACTTATGTTGTCTTTACTCAACTTTTAAGTGATTCTATTGCCTTGAGTACTGTTTTATTGCATAAATGCGTTTAAAAACGATGATTTATAAATTATATTTCTTTTCATTGCGTTTAAAAAATATTAAGTGACAAAGATTATCAGTTTTCTAAGAAAATATTAACTGCTTCCAGCATTTTACCTATGAATCCATAGGAAAACTTGGGCATACATCATAATAATCAACATATCTTAAATTTAAATTATTTAATCTTATCTTGACTTAACAGGTTCCTAGCTTCGAACAGGCATATAAGTATGTGACGGGTTAAACCGGTTGATGAGCGTTCAAACCTCCCCTAACATTGGACAGTGGTTTGACAAAACAGCCAAAAATATTAGCACCAATAAAAACCATATTTAAAGATTTAATAATAATATTGTGACGATATACTTTACGGATAAGTTTATAAAATCTACTTGACTTGACTGTACAGGTACATATTTATATCTGCATTTTAATATTAACAATGACTAAAAACTAAAATCGTTAAAAATATTCTTTATAGCTATAAAAAGCCCCTCCCCCACAAAATCAAAAAATGCGTTCCAAAAATTTCTGCTGTAAGTGGGTGTTTAATGGTGGGATGATTTAGTCGACAACATTGTCCCATAAAGGCGTAGGGTGCACGCGGGATTATCTCCGGTGACGTACTTACTCTAAACGGTTGCGTTTTCACAGGTGCTTGGCGATGATCACGACTGAATATTTTTCTCATGCATTTCCTTAGAGGATAGTTTACAAAAAATCATAAATAGATGTTTCTGATTGTATTGCATTTATTTCAGACAACCAGGTGCTTATGTTTTTACTCGTTAGGGGGCGCTGGTGCCGCAGGAGTATGTGATGCCGTACAGTGTACCGGAAATGCTAATGAAACATGTGGTATCGACCATATGATCGTGTACCGGAAAGGTCAGTTCACATAGGTACTGGTAAACGTTACAGCTTAACGCATTTACTATGGACTTTTAACTTTCTTGCTCCATAACTTTGTCCAAAATGTAGATATCGACCTGAAATTTTTACAGAATAGTCATTTTAACCCAAGCTTCAGATTTACAAAAAAGCGAAATTGCATTTTCTCATTTTTTGAGATTTCTAAAAGTGCCTTTTTGTCCCAAAGACTGAAAAAAATTAACTTCAACTGAAAATGACGACCACAAAGTGCAACATGTCAAAATTTCAACATTTTCCGGAGTTGGGTGAGAAGTTTTCCTTTTTTCAAAAATGTATTAATCACCTTTCTCGTTTTTTGTGACATCCGGTTTCCAGTTTTGCAATTTGACATTGCAAATAAACTATTTTATTTTTAAGTTTGAATTTTTAAACTGCTTTATTTGTATTCATAATAGCATGAGGATTAAAATTTTAGGACGTTTTAAAAATTTTTAAAAGTTTAGAAAATTTAATAAGATGAAGTTTAAGGTGTGTAACGTTTTTTTTTTTGTCTCGTATATATTCATTATTTGACGAATAAGAAATAATATCTAGGTAAGCAGAAAACATTCACTTTGATGTCTTCGCTTCAGACATTATTTTTACAAAAAATGAACAACACGATTTATTACACACCGATATTATAAACATACTGCCCTTGGATGAGGGTGTTATGGTGGATTATCACTCGAGGAAAAAAATTATCACCCGAGA
>JAULBM010043049.1:0-10742 GCA_032357055.1 Geukensia granosissima | reverse complement strand
GATGAAAATGAACAAAAGCCACAACAATATATTTGTTTTCTATAATATTAAACTGAATCCCCAAAGGGTTATTTGATTGTGGAGCAGCTGTAGGGATAAAGTCAACTAAAGTTTAATCATTGTTGTTTCAAGTATCTTCACGATTGGTTTTCATGTTACTTTAATGGATCATACAATCAAACTAAAAGACTTAGACTCCAATTAAAGTTTCACACTTAATTTATGGTGACATCTTACAAAGGATCAAGCAGAAGAGTTCTATCTTTGTAAGATGTGACTTACTAATCGTTACTATAATTATTGATAATTGTTCCTTTCTTTAACAATTGTAAACGTCTAATTAAATTGTATTTAAGGGTCTCTACTCTAACTGTTTTGCATCTTTCATTTTTCATTTATTGATTGTTTTTGTTGGAAAAAAATAAACAAAATCCAAAAACTGATTTCATATAAATCTCACACTCCGTCCATTCATATTTTTCGTGGCCCTTGCAGTCATATGCTCTTATTTATTTTCGGGTACTGAGATATATGTTCGGAAGATACGGTTTTCACCTTTCCAACAAATAGCCCGATTGTTATTTTTTATTTGGCTTTTGGGTGCTGATATTTTACTTATATACATTTATTGCGTGATGAACTGTATATTTCATTTCGGTTCTGAATGTATCTAGAAATTAAAAAAATTGACTGCCCCTCCTATTTTTGGCCCCTGGCGTGTTTGATGAAGGTTAATCCAAAGAAGTAATTTACAGAGAATAAAATTTGGTTTTTGAATATTTGTTATTAACTTATTTAAGGTATGGATTGAATTGATATGACACATTTTCCATATTCTTTCTTTAAAATGTATGCCAATTTATTACTTAATATAAAATGAGATAAATCTTGATTTGAAAAGAGTTCTATCATAAATTAATCGTTGGATGTTCGAAATAAGTTATTGTAGATTGGAGGCTTTCGGAGCTTTGTACCTCGGCTTCCAGTTTGTAGCGTCATTCACTATCATGTCGCTAAGTACAACAAATTTGTAACAATATGTCAATTTGCAGAGTGTTTTTGATAGTGTTTTGTATTAAATCTGCTTCAAATAGAATTATAACGAGACACGTTTGATCTGATGGAACTACATAGTAATTTGTTTTTTTTAAGAAAATTACTTGTTTATTTGGTGAAAAAGCTGTTTTATGATATCCTGAGGCATTTAAAAATATTAAAGTCAATAAAAGTCTAAATATTTTTTAAATCAAGAATTTCAGAGAAATATGGTGTGTTTAATTCAGAATACATGTTCATCTACTTTTAATTACTTTAATGTATTTATTAAAGAGTTTGATGGCAATTACATGTGTCCGTCAATCGGAACGTAATATTGCTACAAAATTGTAACAAATTAAAATATATCGTGCTGTATGTAACATGTTGGACATTTTGTCGATATTTTTTTCGATATTTTTTTTCGATAACAGAAGTTCTGTAATAATCAATCACACTATGCAAATTAAGTGATACAAATAAAAATAATCAAATTACCAACAAGTTATATTTTGTAATTTTTAAGTTTGTTTTCTTTAATTATAAATAAAAGGATAAACAGTATTTCCTTGCCATTGCGGTTTTATTTATTAGGCGACAACTTGATCTTAAATGCTAACTTTTTCATTCACAATTGAATAAGATTTAATTTTATATTAACATTATTTAGAGCGGTCACCTGTCTTAAGTGGTTACTTTTATTTCTTCCTAAAGGTGACCACCTAAAACAAGTTTAACTGCAGTTAACTTTAATTTAACCATTAAATGGATCAACAAGATGGTACTTAAACATTTATATACGTCCTTAATACAATATTAGAGAAAATCCTTATTAAAGAAGAATAACTCTGTAAAATTACTTTTGAATCATCCATTCAAACTTTTCCGTCTGAACTGCCCTTAGGGCTGCAGTGTTGCATCTTTTCAGCAATCTGTTTGAGATGCGCTTAAGACAGCAGTCTTTCATCATTTAATATAGAATTAGGAAGTAAAAAGCTCTCGTGTATCGGTTTAACTCGTGTACATGTGCTACTTTTATCGATCTTTTTCTGAAAAGCAAGGTAATTATTCCATAATTGATCTCATAATTAATTAGACAATGTAATTTATTGAGACAAAACAGAACTATGATAAGGCAAACAAGTTGACATATTCATTAACGTTAAAAGATTATTATAATTGCAATATAATGATAACAGATTTTTATGGTTAGTTACAATCAATTTTTAGAATCACAATCGTAATTTTGCCGTTTTTTTTATTGAAAGTTTTGAATAGCAGGTATTGTTTTACTTTAAGATAGATTATAAATTTCAATTAACATATGAAAGTATCAAAATATGGATATAGATTACATAATTTGTTTCATAATTGCAGCTAGTAAATTTTGATTCTAATCATCAAATTAGCTGTCATATTGTTTGTAGTCATAAAGTGTTATATTTCATGATTCAGACCACGTGATTATTAAAAATACCCGGCATTCCCGTAATATTACGGTGAAATTCGGCATACTTTGGTTTAATTTTTGTATGATTTTAACAGGTTTACTAATATAGTTAAAAAGTTTCACCAACATTTTCATTATGGTAGAGATACATTAATTCAGCTGAAAATGGTCAATACAGATGAAGATAGGAGTTGGGCATCCGAGAAACTTGTTTTTATCCTTCACCTGACACCCTCGGGTACATATTCTATTCTTTAATGTTTGTCCCTGCTTTTATGTTCATGATTTCTAAAATAAAATAAAGATACAATCGGCGACAAATTGTAAAATTTGTGAAAACACGTATTTGATGATCGAACATTAGAGATTCAACGTGTTCCACCTTTACCATACATGGCAATTTGAAAAACTTTCATGTTTTTTCACAGTCGACAAAGAATCCTTAAAAATGGCAATAGCTTTCAAATTATCCGGTGTATTAAATATATCTTTGTTCGGGGAAAATTCATTTTTCCGGATGCGATAATATCAATGTTGGCTTAACCAAAGTTTTGAAAATGCTTTACTTTTATAGTTCAGCAAATGATATCCTTGAAATGTTTCTTACAAGGCGTTTAAAATAAATGCAAAATCATAAAATCAGGACTGACATTATCAAGTTTGCATAATAAAAAAAAATTGCAAAGAAGCTTAAGATACCTTGCGCAAGAGCACTTTTAAAAAAATAATGTGTATATCATTTAAATCTATTTTTCAAAATACTTAAACAATAATTAAGTCATTTTCATAGTAACATATCCTATCTGCTAGAGATAAGCATTATTTATTACATATAATCTTATGCAACAAATGTAAATGCAAGTTTATTATTAGAGTCTAGGCACAAAACAGACAATCTGTAGGTTGTTATATTATATAATGACCTGAAAGAATTCAAAAAACAAACCAAGACTATTTTGTGTCCTTGGGCAATGGAACAAAACTAGACTGTTTTCCGTAATTTGGTGTTTATTCACCTCGAACGCTTATCTGAGCAGGAAACGTATGTTCGTTTACATTCAACAGAAACGATATTCTTGAACCTAAAATACTTGTGTTTTGTATTATTTTTGTATTTAGAGTCGAGCTAATTTTCATTTGAAAGGTATTATGACCATCTTAATAATTATTTTTGTTAAAATGCATTTCACTTAAATCGGTATAATGCATTAATACTACATTCATTTCACCACGTTTATACAGGATCTGCATTTGAGAGGGATAGTATCTACAGTATCAACTTCTTTGATAGATGCAACTTGTCCAACAATTATTTCATTTAATGAATTTTTAATTGTACTCAACTTCATGTTACAATTCCTAGGGAATGCGATTTTCCACTAATCTCCTTTCGTCCTTTTTAAATTAGGTGTTTTATACGTTCAATGTATTTTGCTTGAAGACCTATTGGAAGATAATATTAACATCTCATCAGCATACAATGTAATAAATTTGACAAGAAGCAACACGAACTGTTCTTACAGTAATGCTTACACTTTGGTAGCAATAGGCTTGGTTCATCTTTCTTAACATATTTAAAGGTCCAGTTTAGAATACCAATGTGAAAGATCAAAAGTGTCGTCCATTGAGACCAGACAAATTCGAATCAAACTAAAAGATAAAACGAAAACAAAAGGAACAAAGGCTTGGATTTCACAATCTCCTTTACAAAACAAGAGTGGGATCAGGTACTCATGGAGAATAAGCGTCCCATGTCTTGCGCGTACCAATATGTTGTGTATTGTATCCATTTTTAGAGCTCATTTCGGGTATTTCAGTGGGCAAGACGGACTTTGAACACTCTTTTACATTTATATTCCTTTTATTCTGTCAACTAGGGGCAGCAAATAGAAGTTCTCCTTGTGATGTTTTAATAGTACGAGTTCATTCGTTTGGGAAGGGTTGGGTACCCACTAAACTAGTTTAACCCCGACCAATTTTCCGACCAATTTTTGCATGTGCCTGTCATAAGTCAGGCATTGTTGTCATAGGTTTTACTTTCTGTTAAATGTTTAGTTACTTGTGCGTTTTTGATAATATTCAGATAAGCGCAGTATTTTATTACGTGTAAAAGCTTTTTAGGGCTTTTCACAAAGAGTAGTATTCCTTCATTGTTGAAGGCTTTATAGAGACCCCTAGATTTGTCAATTTCATCTGTTTTTTCTCGATGTTGGAGTGCAGTGTCTCTGACATCAACTGCATACCTCTTCATTTTCATATAATCGATTTGATAAATTACACTTTTTGCCTCTACGTTACACAGCTTATGATGGACTAATGACCCACCCCCTACGATCATCCGTGGTTTTTTTCTAGATACAAAAACCGATATGAGATAGTTATCCATAACTCTAATGCTCAAAATACAAATTACAGTTAAGAAGACTCTCATTTAGGAAAAATTGTATTGAATGAATGTTTACCATTTTGAACCAAATGATTCTTCAATATCGTTACTTATTGATGGAATTAGAACTTAGCATTCCATTGAACATCACGTGTAGAAAAATAAAATAAATGGCAAACTTGAGTGTTGATTACTTGTAAACTTCCATTGACATTGCTCTCTCTATAGTAATGATCTTCATACACTGTGTCGATAAATTTATGCAAACAAAATCAACCTAATATAATTTGTTTGTACAGTACACTAAATGAAATTGATGTCGATTGACAGATTATATCAACCGAAAGTGACAGGGAAATATTCAAAACAAATAGCACCGAGTGTATACTTGGCAGCAAAATCAGCAGCTTACATACTGTCAAAACGATATTGACACAAAAATATACTTCGCAAGTTCACCTTTAAATGAGAAAGCAGTAAATATTTCTCGCATATATCAGGGTTACATATGATGTTAAGGTATTTATTGGAAAGTCATATAGTGTAAAATTATTCTGAACATTATTACTTTGAAACATTCCTTCTATTATCATTTATATTCAGATTTATATATGATATGTTGTAAATATCTTAGCAAATGATGTACATCTTTAATATAAAAAAGACGATATGGGGTTAATATCAGAGAATAATTTTGAAGTAAATCATGTTAAGAAGATTATGAAAATGTTAAATCGTAATGTTGCAGTCTGTATGAATTGTTTTAATAAACTCTTTGCCCTTTAACGCCACAAAATAAAGAAAATTTTTTGATATACCTGGGCGAACTGAGGATTTTATGCACGGTCAGATCATTGCTTATCCATTATTCAGTCGTCTCTTACATAGAGGTTAATGGGTAGATATATATATATGAAAAAGAAACGATATCGGGCAAATGTCAGAGAGATTGCATTCCAACCAAGATAAAAACAGAGTAATTTACAAAACTAGAGTTCTCCACCAAGCCTTCAACAAGGGTGGAATAACACTCTTCGTGAAAAACTCTAAATCGTCTAAAAAAATCGTATATGCGTACAAAAATACCGCTCTTACCTGAATATTATCAAAAATTTACATGTAACAAAAGTTTAAACACAAAGACAAACCTATGACCACAATTCCTGGCAGACACATGTGACACGTGCTTGTTTTAAACTAGTTTAATGGGTACCAAACAAGTGGTTAAAAAATCAAAGAAAACTAAGACAGCAATAAACGAACTATAAGAGTTACATATCACATAAACCTCTAACATGCATGCCTCAATATGAAAGTGGCATTAGTTCGCACGTACCACGTCTTTTGAGTTTATAAGTTTTTTAAACCGAATTAGCAATTATGACGTCATAGTGAGGTATCAAGACAGGGTCCATCTCATGGTGCCTGACGTTAGAGCGCTTGAATGTGGTGATTAATTTGATGTAGTCGATTTAGAGAAGTTTTCAAATATTTGTAGTTCAAGTACTATATAAGGATCTCGGGGGACTTCCTGAGGCTACTTATGAGAGGTTCTCCTTGGAATGTATGAATTGAATATTAAAATTCGCAATTTCTATTGAACATTGGTAAACTTTTTATTTGATAAATAAGAAGAGTATCGAGTCACTTAATTTTTTTTATGCGAGTAAAACAAATGGGGACTTAAAACATTTAGGTAAATGGGGGGTGTTAAACTATCCTGGTAGTTATGTAAGGGAATTTATTATGGATTTCATATGCTTTTGAATATCTTGACAAATGCATTAAATCTCACGTAATTTTAAAAATAAAGTTCAGTGTGATTATTTTCGCACTGAATGTTTCTAAAGAAATTATACAAAAAGGATGTGAACTATCTATATACTTAATTCTATTAGTTATTTTCCATCTATTGTTTATATCTTGAGAGTGAAAATTATGACGATTGACAGATAAATTGATTGAAACTGACAGCTCTGTTCTCAGTAACAATAATCACATACATAGAAACACTGCAAGGAACAACTATATACACTAGGCAATCAATTTATATACATTGAATAACAAACAAAAGAGTCCATTTTTATCATTGATTAAACACTGTAAATAAAACAACATTTAATTGTATATTTAATTTCGTCATTTGAGAAAAATTAGCATATCAATATAAGGTCTGACATTTGTCATGAATATTTTTGCTGAAAACTTGAATTAGATCTTCGTTCAGACTGTTGTCGCCTAGATAACAGAATCTTACAATAACGAAAGACTAGTAGAATGTCATTTTGTTTTGGAGAGATGGTTAACTTGTACTTTTATGTACATTTTATATAATTTCTTACGTTACTATGATTTTGCAGCTTACCGTGAATCAGAAAGAGTAGTTAAGAAGTTATGATTCAGTCAGCAGGCTAACTTATGAAAAAACGTTTTAAAGATTCTTTCTTTGGATTTAAGGTTGTTTTCAATTCTGATGTCAAAGGTTGACTGGGTAAATGGTTCTCTGTATAGAATACATGATAACGAATGTTATGCTAAATTCAAGGAATAACTATCATCAGCTACAAAAGGACTTAAACATAGGGATCAATGTAGTCTACCACCTATATAGCATGAGTTCTGGCCTGCCTTTGTAACAAAAGCGTGTTGAGTTAAACACGCATAAGACGCGATAAGGATTGTGAATTACCTGCCCAAGGTCGGTGGTTCTTTTCCGGTACTCCGGCTGCCTCCACCGGTAAAACTCACCGCCACGATATAACTGTAATATTGTTGAAAATGGCGTTAAACATCTATCAAACAAAACAAATAAACAAAAACATATGGAAATCGCTATTAAACAATAATTGAATACGTATTCATATCCCAACAAATCAAAATAAGTCGTCGTTCGGAAGAAATTATACCATGTTCCATACAAAGAATAAACACTTCCGTACATTTAGGGGTGAAGAATTAAGACAAATACTTAACTTATGTAGGTCCAGTGTATAATACCAATGCGAGAAATAAGAAGTGCAAAGTTCAAAAGGACAATATAAATTTGAAACAAATTAAAAGATAAAACGTCAACAAAAGTCACAAAGGCTTGGAATCTACTCACACCTTTTCAAAACAGGAGTGGGATTAGGTAAAACAATAAATAATGGATTTCATAACAGACAATGGTGCTGTTGGATACCTACAAGGAACCCAGGACTACCAAGATTGTTGATTCTTGGTGACAGCAACGATGTTTGCTTCCCCCATTATAAATAATTGTCACAATTAATTCATAAGATTGCTGATGCGTAGGCATCCTTTGATATTATGCAATCAAAACGATGACGTTCGGTCCAAACGCACATTATTAGTACAACCGCTCTGTCTTGCTTCAAACAAAATCTGCTTCGGCCATTATCAATATAACTACAAAAGAAACATTCAATCCATGTGTGTCTGTTTCTAATCTTAATTTCATTTTGCAGATATTTTGCATTTATTAACCAACATTATTTTCCGATAATATATAATTTCACCTACAGTGATCTATATTTTCCTATAGAGGATAAAAACGTGCTTAGAATAAGTAAAACAAGAATAAGAAACAACTGTCAGCAATTGATGGACGTTATATCCTGAAAATGCCAGTTATATTCTAAGAGTAACAAACAAGATTGCATAAGTCAATTGCAGTTACCGTTTTTGTTTTATTTACTAAGATAATTGCAGTTGTTGTAAGCTTTGCTTTTGCTGCTTTTATTTATCTAAATCTGCCCGGTCTTTAAAAATAAGCAGTTAGACAGAGGCACTTACAGACATTGTCTGATAACATGGACAAAAACAATTCCTCTTTTTTCAAAGATCGCTGTACTTTTATTCATATTTAATATGCAGTTATATCCCCAATAAACCATACAAGATAAAGTAGGTTATATTAAAGAAACTGTTTTAATTACCCGCAACTTATCAATTATGGACTTTTGTCTCGGTCAATACGTTGTATATGGACCTGGAAGAGTGATATCGACCAAGGACGAAGTCCGCGGTCGATATCACCCTTTCAGGTCCATATATAACGTATTGACCGAGACAAAAGTCCTTAATTTTTATATTATATATGTAAACAAGGACATTTAAAGGTTTCAATAAAATATAATAAAAATACAGGGCCTGAATGTTCCATTTGATACTTGTCTTCTAGGGAAATTAAAAAATCATTCATTAAATCTTTCAAATTCTTATTTTTTCATATCCGGATCTAAATTTGGTAACTCCGAGTCAGTATCATCTAAAAATAGTAAAACCGAGTCAATATCATCTAAAAATAGTTAAACCGAATCCGTACGTTTTTCATCATTGTAATCACGTTACTGTTTCAACCAGTGAAGTAATTAGAAAACCTTCCCATATATAATATTAACAATTAACATACAGCAAATATTCATTCAAACATCAAATATTAAAAATACTTTAAAATTGAAACAGAAAAAGATACTGGAAATGTCAGAGGGAATGAACTACAACAACGAGAAGACAGGGGGGATTTACAAATCTAGATGTGTCAACAACGCCTTTAACAAGGGGGCGGGGGCAGCATTCCTTGTGAAAAGCTCTATATCCCTCCAAAATAACAAAATAAACTTAAAATAATAATGCTCCGACCTGAATATTATCAAAAATGTAGAGTCTAAAAAACATAATACATTTACACAAAGAAAACCAATGACCACAATTGCTGACTTTGGACAGACGGAAGAGATTTGTATGGTTAAACTAGTTAACATCCGACCTCCCACCCAATGAGTGGTCAAAGGAAGAAATTTAAGACAACAAAATCATTAACAGACAAAATAAAAAAAACAGAAATTAATCTAATCCGACTAGAGAGTAACTGAATTAAAATAAATAAACTAAACAAAATTACATGCAAAAAAGAAGATATCCCTCTCCAGTGTGTCCTGTCAATTAATACTGTTTTGTCAATAAACTTCAGGAAAAACAAGATGTGCAATATATGTTCCAAGAAAAACAAGTTGAATAATTGTGTAAGGAAGTGATAGGTTTATTAATATCTGTATCAATAAAAACAAGTTAACGCCTTTTGTACAGTTTCAATCATCTCGTGACTTAAATTAGTCTGAAACCTATACTATTGAAATTCCAGTAGTCCCTGGCGATACAGTTAAAAAGCGTTCTGATCAAAATGCTCTCTTAAAACCTTTATTTTGCAATTGATTATTTAGAGAACTTTCTTCCGTAGTTACAGAGGTGATATTTTTAAAGTAAAATAGATATAAAAGAACAGTGGTTACGTAGGAGAATGATTTAAAGTTAGTGCATCAACTACTTCTGTGTGCCTCGCGGGATTAATGAACGGGCATTGGCTAGCTGTTTTTCATTTAGCTCATCGTCTTTTCCATTACATCTGACACCGTTAATCTGTTCAGAAATAGTTAAATTCGCACTTGTTGATGTAACAAAAAAGAAAGCTCCAAAACGAATGATATCAGACTTGGTATTTTTTTAAAGGGAAAGACCACCTTTGTAATAAGCTGGCTTCCTAAAAGTAATCATGCCTATGTAAATAAAAATAAATAACTTTTAATACAAAAAGTCCTTGCGTAAGGCACAAGACTGTGCAAAAATCGAAATCTTTAAATTTCGTGTAGATAGCCATCTTGTAGAACTCTCCTGCTTATAAGGCATCGATTGTGATAATTTTATTGATTATTGCCGATAGATTCCGATTAGCGTGTGACGTCACTAAGTCGGTTTGTAACTTATGCTGGACATGTAAACAAAGAATTTGATACGTCAATTTTTAACTAGTTCATTTCAAAATCATGCCATACTGTCAGGCTTTTAAACGTACTGCACAAATGAAAAAGG
>JAULBM010043038.1:0-10280 GCA_032357055.1 Geukensia granosissima | reverse complement strand
TTGAATTAATCTGGATATCATTTAGATTATAAGCATCGATAACTCAATTGCAGCATTACCTTAAATCACAAAGGTAATACGGATCGTAGTTTGAGGCATCAGATATTTATTTGTAACATTACTCATGTAACTGTTTACACAAATGAGGTCACAAATGTACTGAAATGAAAAAAAGAAAGATGTGATATGTAAATGTTAAATGTAGTTCAGAAATACAACTTAAATAAATGCGGGCAAAAAGGTTCCGAGACTTTAAATAATCAATTTGCTATAACTTTAAGAAATTACCTGTTGTGTTTAAAATAACACACAATCGAGAAAGATTAAGCCCCGGTAACAATTTTGCTATTAAGGCAATTAATGCATATTCTAAAGGTGTTACTGGAAAAATACCTAATATTGAATAAGAAATACTGCTCATTAGTTATAACTGAAATCAAATGAAAACAAAAAAATCTAGATTGGACATTCCTTTCTCATTTAATTCAAGTGAAAAGTAGTGGGATTCCAATTTCGTTAAAGACTTAATCAGCCAGGATTACTAACATGTACGGAAAGGGGTCATGAAAGGTAAAATTCTCAATATTTGCCCGGGAAAAAAATGAGCATTGAACTCATAGATATTGAAGATTTGAATATAATCCCAAATTGTTTTAATTTTCTATGCACGAATTTATTTCAGCAGTCAAGCTCGAACAGTAGAATTCAAAATTTATCCAAAAAATAGTCAATTATTTGGAACAATTGTTCATTTTACTTAACTGGTGGTTAAAATTTGTTTGAAAATTAAAATTGGAAGTTCAATACGCATTTATCAAATGACCACTGATATAGATGTTTTCCTGTCGTAATCCGAATCCCATTTTCTTTCATTCCATACTCTGTTACTGGCAGAAAAATTCCTATTGTGTCTAACGACACACGAATTCGAAGTTGATATGATATATTTCGAGGAATGCATCTACAAACGTTAGACAATACATTTGTCCAGTTTTAAATCAGACTTCAAACAGACTATCGGCGTTCCAATGGGCACTTATTCTGCTCCTTGTCTTACATTATACTAAATTAAGGACTCGGTGGTTTTTGTGTATCAAAGGTTTAAAGACTGCTGAAACCTTAAATTTCAGCTCTTGTTTAATACATATGTTCGCTCATTGAACATTGCTAGTTTTTTGTGATTACCTTTATCTTGTCAAGCAAAAGGCTTAAACTTTAAGAATCAATAGATATTTATAGGTTTGTCTCGTTCTTAATCTTCAATCCGAAATTCCTGAAATAGAATAAAATTCACAGTACAACAGTTACCTTCCTATTCAAAAGTAGTAACATTCTATCATCCCCAGTGTATGGTATGTACTTCTCATAGCCCCTACTTATCAAAGAGCTTTTGACCATTACAGTTCCGTCCGACTGAGAGCATTAGTTTGCTGTGTATGACGTTAATAACTTTCAACCCCCCCCCCCCATTACAATAATTTCTATGGCACGGCTCAGCCGTTAATACAAATATTTCTTAGCTGAAATCGTCACTTTTAAACGCACAATCTTAACCTGTACGGAATGTCCCTTTCCAAGATTAAAACAGTTCTTGTCTTGTTATATATATATATTTATTATCGCTTTCACCGCCTGAATGTTTAATCTGTTATATTACAGATTTTCCAATTGTGATTCTTGTTTTGGTACACAGGTCTAATGACACTTATATACAAGATCGAATGCCCACAGTACACCGGAATGGCATATTCTGATTTGAAAATACGCGACACGTTGGTGTCTCTAAAGAGACATGGACTGCCTTACCTTCCGGTCAACTTTGCTTCTCTCCGGTTATTTTGACGGGGTCTATATTGTCCTTCTATATATTTGAAATTTTTCGGTAGTTTTCTTTGTTTGTATTGTCTTGTTCTGATTGGACTATCGACGTGTCCCCTTTTGCTTGGCGTTTCAGATTCCACTTCATATCTCCTATACCGTTTACAACAAATAACAGATTACGACTCATCTTCGGCTTTGAATAAAAGAAGAATGACGGTTGAAACCTCGGAAACAAAAGCTGTTGTATTTTCCCGGTGACTTGGTATTTGTATAGTCCTCCTGTTTTAGTCTTATTTCTGGTCAGTGTTTTTTGTGCTATTTTTTGTGATCTGTGGTCCTCTTGCTTTGTCAGTTCTGGGATTAATTTTTCTTAATATTTATTTTATAGTCATCTTTGAACATTCTTCGACGTTCGATAATGATATTTGAGGACTAGGTAGGATAAGGTCTGAATTTGAAGTTTGGATTAGATGAAACAAACTATGTGTTTTTGAATACTAAATGCGCCCTCGACGCTGTGACTCACTGGCAACCAGCCCTGTGTGTTGAGGTAGGACGCGGCCATACAAATCACTTTAAAGCGGAATCGGTCTGCTCTGTTTGGCACCGTGGTTCTGAAAAGTAGTTAAAATAATCCAGCAAGCTACAAAAACTCACCAAACCTACGTCATTTTTATACAACGACAGTCAAACAAGTCGACCAAGATACGACAACAAAGACGAGCCTCCTTACCAACTTATTTCAATAATGTTCCACAACCACTTAAGATAGACAAATACAAGTTCCACCAGAGACCGTCCGAATGACAGCATTAATTTGCTGTGTAGGACGATAAATACCATAAACCGTCACTACCAAGGTATGATTATTTACGAAACAATCATTCGAAACGTGTATATTACAAACTTCTACAGGATTTCAATAATCGACAAATATCCACACCCTACGGCAAGGCTCAAAAAAGAAAATGTGATGATATTCAAACGGTCAAATAGGTAAACAATGTAAAACAAGTAACATCTAAACATAAAAACAACGACATCTACTGGATGTCAGGTTCTTGGCTTGGGACAGGCACGTGCAGTGTGTCCTCATGGACATTTAATAAAATGAAAGAAAAACAAGCATAATACACACAGGAATACACTTTAAACTAAAGCTGGAGTAACAATGACCTTCAAAAAAGGGTGATTTCAGTTTCTCCCTCTTGTTTTTAGTGTCACCCGTCGTGTGATTCAGTAATCAAAGCCAGTGTTTTGTTACAATCGATGTTAGTTACAACCGTTAGAGGAACGCATTCTTTCGTACAATTCTGTGAAACTTAAGGTCTTCATCTGCTAAAAAGATAGAACATGAAGCTTTATTTGTCAATTTCTACTGATCTTTTAAGATTTTCATGTCTCTTAACCGGCGTTCCCACCATGTATTTTCAACTGCATCTTGCAACTAACTGGATATTTCGCGTATGACTTAAAAGTTCAAATGAAAGACAGGTTGTTCGTTTTTCTAAAAATATTCGTCATGCTTGATGATAAACAGTTTAATTATATTATTTTATCAGCGTCAGACTGTTTAACATGCAAATGAACTTACCATGTCGATTTCATAAATAGGTAAGTCGATCGATTTCTATTATTCCATAATAGAATTTCGTTATATGATGTTTGGATTTCGGTCTTCTTTTGTCTCGGTTGTAATGATACTGATTAATACTCCTTGAAATGTGCATATAGCATACAAAATTCATCACAGTTATTAATTATCACAGTCATATTTAATTTAATCAACTTCTTCTTAAGAATGAAAATTAAAATCTCTTAAAAGGGAAAGATAACTCTTTGGAATTTATATTTCAAAGAATGTACTACGATTTTGAACATTTTGTTTAGTTGCGCGGAAACGAGAACGCTGGCCTACAAATTATATTTATCTTTTGAAATAATTTTTTAAAAATATTATACCATTTCTATTTCAACTTCTATTTGGCGTTTTTTTTTTCTGTCTGCAAAATCGTGAATTTTATATGACAAAATTGATGGTATAGGTATTTTATCAAACCCTCAATGAAGTTATGAGAATGTGATGAACATCTTCAACTCTGCATCTTGACGCAGACGAAGCCACTGTCATCGACGTCACACACCCCTTAGCTAATGACGTGACCCACACTAACCTGCTACCATTTGTACAGAAACCCCTAGAAATGCAGCACATTCGCACGAAACTATATGCCTTTTCTTTTTCCTATCACAGGCTGTGCAAACCAGTTACTTTTAAGAAAGAAGAACCAGAAAGAAGGTCGTTTCTCAAACTTTTGGTTCTTGACGCAAACAAGCTAAGCAATATCCTCCATAAAAAAAAATCCGTCAATTCTAACATTCCACTTTATTTTAAAGATCAGTCTGTACAAATCATTTCATATACTTTTACCATACATATTGCAACCAATATTTTCCATTACAAACACGTGTTGAAAACTCTCAGCATTGAAGACTACAAGATAAACCTCCGGACTGCACTTGTGAAAGTTACCCATTCAAATGTAATCCTGCCGGCTACGTGATTACTGGTGACCTGAACATTGTCGAAAACATTTCTCTACACTAGTTCCGCGATCCATAAACTGGAAGTTCAATTTCACGATATTGATGGATTCGGTCTATGATTATGCCAGACAGTGGGCGAAGCGCGAAAAAGAGGAACTACATACCTTTCAGAATGGGCGGAGGTTGTTAGGTCGTTGATATAAATACGAATTTGCAAGTTAAAAAGATCTATGAATACATACGCGAAATCAGTCTTCAAAGATCGAAGTGTTGCTAAACATATCTCTGCACTACATGACAAATATGTTGTTGTTCCCACCGATAAAGTCCGTAACAACGTTGTTTTTGTTTTGTAAATCACACGACATAGATTGATGGATAAAGGAATTAGAAATTGACAGTTCACTTGGAACCCAACATATACCCCACGACACTTACAATAGAAGAAAACCTTGACAATCACCGGTCAGTTTTGTCTTCTTTTGGACTTTCAACTAAAAAGGAAAAATTCTTTCTTCCTTCATTTCTAAAAAAAGTCAAAAGATCTGTTATAATGCTTCAAATCCCTTTCCTCTTGCAATAGCATCAAAATATTTGATTTATCCACCCTGTATACAACTTTTCGAAATTCAAAACTCAAAGAAAAATTAGAGCCTTAGTTCACCTCTGTTTTGTTAAAAAGATATTAAACGAAGATACAGATATTTGGTTGTAGGGAGGAACAAACCTTATTTTGTTATTAACCACTGTGATTCTAACAAAAAGTACTCTGAAGATGACATTTGCGGAATGCTAGAATTTTTGACTGACAACATTTTTGTAATGTTTGGCGGATGCGTGTAGAACAGGCTGTCGGCATTCCATTGCGGACCAACTGTGCACCCCTGTTAGTCGATTTATTCCTTTATTCGTACGAAGCTGACTTAAACTCGGCGAGCGTTCGATAGGGAACAGTAAAAAAGTTGGCTCAATCTTTTGGTTTCACGTTCAAGCTATATATATGATGTCTTTTCACTGAATAACTCTATATTTTGGTCAACCGCATTTATCCTATTGAACTTGAAATCAAAGATAGTATAGAAACAAAACGGTCTGCTTTATACCTAGACTTACATCTGAAAATTGACATTAAGGCTGGACTAAGAACATAAAATTTACGACAAGAGAGATGACTATGATTTTCAGTTTTTAAACTTTCCGTTCATGTCTAGCAAATTTACAGCCGCACCCGCATATGAAGTGTATATTTCGCAGTTGATACGCTACTCCAGGGCTTGTGCTTCCTATCAAGATTTTATTGACAGAGGGTTGCAGCTTACAAGAAAATTACTGAGCCAACGGTTTCTCGGGGGAAGATTAGAGTCATCACTCCGGAAGTTTTTCGATCGCCATCATGATTTGGTTGACAGGTACGAAATATTCATTTCACAAATGACGATGGATATCTCTCCACTGTCATGAATTCAAATCCGTTCCTATACCGGTTGTGACTAACATCGGTTGTGACTATACACCAGCTTTGTCTACTGAGTAACACGATGGGTGCCACTTGTGGTGCAGGAGTGGCTTACCCTTCCGGAGCACCTGAACTCACCCTGGTTTTTGTAGGGTTCATGTGACTTCAGCTCTAGTTTTTTTGTGTTTTATGTTTATCTTTCGTTTCATTTTGTTGGTCATGGTCTTGTCTGTCTTCCAAGTGAACGATTTCTGTCTGCCCCTTGGTATTTTTTTTCTATATTCCTTTTCTATATTTAAACTTTGTATAAATATATTTATACTAGTACTGTAGTTAGATTTTGATTAACATTGGTAATTTTGTATTTTATAAACACAGAAATTTGCAGAAAGCAAGACGATGACGTAAATAATGGTTTTTATTTTTTAAATGCTTTGAAACGGAGTATATTTCGAAAAAAAACTTTAAAAACTACCTGTGGGAAGTATATGTAAGCATCTGCCTTACAAAAGACTGTATCGCCGGATTTCTTTGGTTACTCTTTCTTCTTCTTCTTCCCCAAAACAACAGACTGGCAATCAGTGTTATTTCGAAGACTTTGTAATAAATAAACGATAAGAGACATTCCATATGCGATGTTAATCTAATGAGACCTTATAGTTCCCAACAATACAGCATTTTACATGTGAAACCTATCAATTTGAATGTCAAAGGGTTTCTATGAAAAGGGACAGAATGTACGTGATGAACATATCAAGAAAATTTCGCTACACTCACCAAGAAAATATTGAAAGTTGAAATCAATACGCCTGCAGGAAGTCTTCAGCAAAAGTGGAATCATATTCTCTGATGTGAGATCTAAATCATTTATCCTAAATAATAGCTTATTATATCAAATTTCGATTATTTAATTATTTTCATCTTATCAAAACGATAAAATAACTTAGGTGATATTTTTGTTAATCAAGAAACAGACAGTTCAAGTCAAAATAAGCACGAAACATGGCAACACAAAACTTAAAGTGCGTTTAGTATGAAGGTTGGATACCTTTCATATTTCATCTAAGAAAATGTCTTTTATGATGTTCTGCATTATTTAAATTAGGGAATTATTTATGTCGTTCTGTTTCAACTAATTATAGATATATGATTTTCAAAGGTTGATTTAGTCAGCAACCTCTGACTTTATTCATAATTGTACAAGGCTTTTTAGTCAGATTTAGATGGAGTATTGGAATGCATTTTCAATCCTGATAATTCAGAACAATAATTTATCTGAACTTTGGATGGTGTATACTGGTGTATGCTGGCCCTCACCTACAATTTTATTTGCCTCAAACTGTTAGTTTTACGATCTAGCAGAGCTTTTAATATTATCTCATGAGAGTCAGTTATAATAGACTAGAACAGACATCCTCAAGACTTTAACGATGTTCATTGCGCGATTCAAATTTCTTTCAATATGGGCTTATTTCCACATTTTAAACATAGGTACGATTTTGGTTATCTAGTGAATCACAGACGACCCATGTGGAGGTCATTGTGATCTTAAACGGTGATTGAACGTCGGTTTGCAATGTGTCAATATAATTTTTATTGTGACTTTCTCACTTGCAGGCCATATTTTCCCAGAGTAGGGTCTTCTTTTTATTTAAAATAACAGACATCCTAACAGAATTGAAATTTTTCTTAGAATGTTTTACATTTAACTTTTCGTACTTTTTAACTTTTCGTACATTTATGCAGTGATCATTAGTGATGCATTAACTATTGTTAATGGGACAAGACAAAATCAGGTGTTTGACTTTTCTTTAGAAAAACCAAGACGCATGCTTATAGATATTCTGAATCCAGTGTAGAATACCCATGCATGAGATCAAAAATGCATAGTCCAATGAGACAAGACAATTGTAAAACAAACTAAAAGGTAAAACATAAACAAAACGAACAGAAGCTATTGCTCTCCATGATGTCTTCAACAGAAGTGTAATCATATTCTCTTATGTGCTCTAAATCAATTACCCTAATTAAAAGTTTGTTGTATCAAATTGCGAATTAAAATCTGAAGTCCGGATACAATTGTAAGTGCAAGTGTCGATCTTTTGACGTCTATTTTATTACCAGAATCAAAAATAGGTTAATTTATTTTAAATTAATTATACATTTATTTATCAACAATCATGATAATTCTATTGTTCCCATTAGTGTTATAATGTTATTGGTAAGGTGATGAAATAGTTTCCAGCAACGCGTCTTGTTTGTAATACTATAGGTGTCATATTTTGTTATGCAATAATTAGTTGTAAAAGTAAGAAATTAAAAATGAATACCATTTGATTTGAATATGTATTGATTAGTTTCTTGAATTAATTGTTTGACAATGTCCTTTGCAGTCCTGTCAACATTAGATAAACGGGTGGTTAAGTAACAATATGTAAATGAGCTTTATATCCGGGTTTATATCTGAGCCAGAATTCAATACAAGTAAAAAAAATAAAAGCAATTAACACAATCCACTAAATTTTTCTACAAATGTGTTTTAAACACGAGTTCTTCTTTGTACTATGTTTGGATCTTGGTCTCTCAATGTTTTTGATTAAATGCTGGTACAATGTAATGAGAGGTCGCTTCTTGAAACACGTGACCAGCATAGTCAATATTAAATTTCCATATTTGTTCAACATTCGTATCTCAGAACGCATTAACGAAATTTTTGTTTCGTCTTACGTTTTGTCGTATCATGAATATATGGTTTGTTATTTATTTATCCGCCAAAACAACGTTTAATGTTTTTTGAAGTCAAAAGTCTGAAGTGATGGTCAAAATGAACCGAAACATTGGGATAACTTATTGAAACATTTTACGGTGAAATTTCATCTTAAAACGTATACGGTCCCGCCCATATTCATAGAATTTTTTAAAATATACTATATTCATTACTAAGACTTAAATAAATAAATAAATAAATATATAACAAAACATACGATCTTCTTTTACTTTATGGGAGAAAGCGGCAAGATGGAAGGATAAATTACCCTATTATGCCACATATATATATATATATATGATATGATATTCAAACTCTATTTTGTTTTAAATAACAAGTAGAATAAGCATAGATGCATATATATTTATACATTTTTGTTTTTAATGTTTTCCTATATTCCGGAATAGTGTTTTCATGAGTTCGTGATTAACACAAATTCCAATTAATTAAGGATTATTGTAATATAAAAATAGGAGATGTGGCATGATTGTCCATGAGACAGCCGACCACTAAATGACAGTAGAATTTAGACATCTACAGGTCCCATTACGATCTTCAACAATGAACCAGAGTTCATACCATAACGGAAGCTCTAAAAGGCCCCGAAATATTAATGTGACACTATACATAAAACAGGACAATCGACCTAATCTATTGCAAAAATGGTGAACAAAAACAATAAATGACTAACCAAACAACGATAGCCACTGGACTATAGGTTGGGACAGGCACATTAGTATGTGGCTGGATTTAACCGGTTTGTGAGCATTCAATCTTCCCCTTTAACTTGAAGGATCAGTGACAAAACATGAAACAGATAGACTTACACCACAACCCCATTGATGCACTTAACTCAATTAGCCAAGACTTAGAATTCTTGCCAAAGCTGGCTCAAAGTGTCGCCAATAAGGATGAACATAAAACATGAAGAAAAACAGATGATTTGACCACTGAATTACAGGTTCCTGACTTGGGACAGGCACATTTGGAATGTGGCGGGGGGTAAAGCGGTGAGCGCTCACCCTTCCGCCTAACCTGGGACAGTGGTGTGACAAAACAGCAATAAATCACACTATACAAAATCGTTGAAATGGATTAAACACTTGAGATCGATATGAAACCAATAACAAATACAATTAAAACTTAATACAAGAAACAACAAAAGTATCGACCCCAAAAGAGTACTAGCAGTTGCTGTCTGCTAGTTAAAACCCAAAAAGCAACATATCAGGTAACCAAGTTTGCCTTCACTACGGTGTCAATATAAATGCAATTGGTTTTAGTGTTTAAATATCAATAGAAGTCGAAGAAAACATGGGTTGTGCAAATGTTTATATAAAATAGATAAAGACAGGAAGTAGAAAATGTTATAACACGTATAAAAATTTACTGTTTAGTTCCGTATTAAACTATTAACAAGTCAATATTAAAGTATGTTTCACTGGGATGAGTCTTTTACTTTTTTTAAAATAAGAAAATTTGCCTGGAGGAATTTTCAAAACAGAGAAAAAGTTCCAGTAACTTTTGTATATTTCGAAATCTTTATATATACTAGTCAAAAAAAGAAACGTTAATCGGTTTTTATATATATTTTTTAAAATCGCGTATCATTATTTTTTATATATATAAACATTTGATAGTTATGATATACTGCAATCAAATTTGGTCGTTTCAATATGTTTGAAAATG
>JAULBM010043027.1:0-10743 GCA_032357055.1 Geukensia granosissima | reverse complement strand
ATAACCAGAAGATAGTGCTTGAAAAAATGTCACACTTACTTACGATTGGTTAATAGAGAAATAATTACCAATTGCTTTGGAAGAGCATTCTATACAATCAAATAATAAATTAAGCACAAGATGAATATTTGATGACCAAAGACACCAGATACAGGCATTTGCCTTGAGGGTACACCAGGGATTTTTCAGAAAATTGGACGTCCCCTTTTTTTACCTGATTTTTCGCAAAGAAAAGCAATGCAAACCTATAGATTAAACTAACTATAATTAAAAATCGCTATATATACCAGAAATTCAAGTGAAAAAGAAAATTGGAAAAAGCTTGTAAATATTTTATTTAAATTATTGTTTATCGTTACCCTCTTTGGAATTTACATAGGGACTGATTTAGTAGTTTGAATTCTTATTTACATATGTGTAAATATATTCAGAATCTTGAGTCGTCTCTCTTGGTTTAAAAAACTTATTTATGTCAAGAAAATTGAACCTTTGTGATCTCTTTTTTAAGCAAAATATGGACTTTCAAAAATGTCACATTTGACAAAAAATAAAAGGAATAACTTACCAAATAATGAGTTTGTGAAATTGCAGATTTTCAATTTCCGAAATTATCACAGGAGATAAATCTGTTCTAAAGTTTTCTAAGAATTATACATGTTTAATATATGAACATAATTTAAGACAATGAAATATAATAGATTTATAGAATGAATCGAAATAGGAGATGCAGCTTGACTGTCCTTGAGACACCCATCCACCAAATAATGGTCAAAATTAAACTTCTACAAGTCCCATTATGGTCTTCAGCAAAATATCCTAAGTGTTATTTCTATCATAAATTATGACGTCATAATGAGTTTTCATGTGAAGTTTCTACAATTACGATCATTTTTACACTTAAGACTATTTGTGAAAACAATGACAAAAGTCCATACCATAACTGAACCAATAAATGTCCCCAAAATGCAAACTGTTAAACTATTCATAAAAAATGACAATCGACTTAATCTATTGAAAAAAATAATGGTGAACGAATAACAATAAACGAATATTTAAACAATGTACAATTCCTATTTATTTGCAGGAAAGTCCATATAACAAAGAATGTATTAGAACAACTGGGTAACAATCATCAGTTTGTTGTTGAGAATGGTGATGGTCACATGAGGAACGACTATCTACGAGAGAAAAACATCCAAACTTTTATATTATCAGTAAAACAAGAAGTAAGTAGCAGTGTCAATAACTGGAAAGAGGGCACAGGGAAGACTTTATATGATATGATTATCTCCTCCTTACTCGATAAGTATAGGTGTCTTAATTTTGACTGTTTGATATTGTTGATTATTATACCTTACATACTAAAGAATGTATTCAATTGGATAAAGGATCTTCACATGACACAAAATAATCAGGATATTTTTTCATTTGATTGCCATCAACAGTGTAATAACCCCTTCAATTACACAGCTTCATTTAATAACCCTGTTATTACCCAGTGAATAATACACGAAAATCAGGACATCCGGTTAATAACCCCTACAATTATACAGCTCCATTTTATAACCCAGTTATTACCCGGTGAATAATACTAGAAAATAACGATGTACAGTTAATAACCCCCATGTGAACAATTCAAATATTACACAACAGATGTCAAATGTTTGCCTGAATATCATTCTTAACGAATGTTATGAGTGTTATACTAGATACCTTTGTATTCATCATGCGGAGTACAGTCCATTGTATTCAACATGTGGAGTACAGTCCAATTGCACAGGTCTTGGATCATTTTGAACTTCATTTTTTTTAAATTACATATCTAGGTTATAGATAAAACTCTCACTTCATCATTATATCTAAAATTATTTTAAATGTAACCTTATCTTTATTACCTTTTACCTTTATTTTTAAATTGATTTTTTTTTCATTTATTTTTGACAGAAAATGATTAAACTTATATATATCATTATATTTTGACCGGCATTTTAATAGGTTTTGATTGTTTAATTCTTCATGTATGTGTGTTTATTTATATGTATTTTTTATTTATTTTTTTTTATCATGTAAAGCGCTTAGAGTAATTTGTTAAATTATATAATGCGCTGTATAAATATTGTATAATAATAATAATAATAATAATAATAATAATTCAGTGAAAAACTACATGTTAAGAAGGCTAGAAAAATAATAGTGTTGAAAAAAATTATTTTTGTTCATTAGAAGCGATGAATAAGGCGGATAGAAAATAAAATATCAGATAGTTTGTAAAATAAATATTATGGGCAGTTTTTCCTCCCATTAAAATGAATATTAATGAGCAGTTTTAGCCCTGAATTTTCATAATGACACGTGTTTATAAATTGATGCTCCACATGATCATGATTTATTTCGGATAGCTAAGGAAAATTAGGAGTGCAGTGGGGCATTGTTTGGAAAATGTCCACATGTTTTCAAGTCAAATCTTTGAAGTCTTCTTTGCATTTCATGCTGTAAAGAGACCAATCCCTCCACACCTCTCTCTTTTCCAGAAGTCTGGATACGCCTCTGAACACTCTTTCCTGACAATATTCACAAGGCTAGATATATTCCCTTTATTATTGTCAATTTTCTACACACCTGTTTTTGAGATTTTACTTTTGATAGATTTTAATGGAAATTATGGGATTTTTTCATGAATGTTCAAGACAATGAAAGGAAGAGAAAGTTTGATGGTCATTTGATGCCCATTATCAAGCCACCATTTAACTACCCGAAAACAAATTTGTAACCAGTGATATTTAGTATCTAGAAAGAATAATTCTCTAACATTTTAAGGTTTTTGAATTTCTAAAATAAATGTATCTCAAACAAACTCCTTATCAGACACTCGAGACAACCTTTTAAAGGACCAATTCTCACATAACTCACGAAAACATTTTCGAGGGAAATGCTGTCATTGACTGCAGGCATGAGTGTTCCGACCAAACATTTAAACACTACCAAGAATAGAATTGCAGCTTATACAGCTTTAAATATATCTTAAAACAAAATAGATTTTGGTAAAATATACCATATAAAATTCTTAATTCCAAGTAAGATGCTGATTTTATTTGTTTTACATTTCAGGTCATAGTAAAACCTTGTTGGACAGCATCACTCCAATTCTAAATTGCAAAATTTGTAACCAGTATGGATTTCAAAACAAAGAAGCTTGGAAAGCCCACCACGTGACCTACCATAAAACAGATGTTGTTGCCTTGTGCGAGGCATGCTGTAAAACGTTTAAAACAACCAATGGATTTCAGTATCACAACCTGATATACCACACGTCGGAGGAAAATAAATATTTGTGTAAAGTGTGCAACAAATCTTTCATTTCTGAATATAAACTTAAAATTCACCAAACAGTGCATTCCTCGGCTAAACGATTTAAGTGCATCAAATGTGAAAATTCTTACAAGTACATACAAGATTTAAGAAAACATCTTCAAACGAAACATTGAAGTGATAGAATGTATGCATATCTTTTTTCTCTTGACTAAAGTTGATTTGATTGATAGACTGACATGAAAGGTCTGATGACTCCATGATGACGACAGACGATTTTTTTTCTATCAAAAAGACATCACTTACATTGAAGTATGCAAGTCTTCCGGAACGCCTGCAGTTCTCGCTTGGAAAATAATTTCATGCCTCTGTTGACTCAGAGATCCTTTTTTATTTTTAATTATGTATAAAAACTTGGTTCAATTTAGATGTTTTCGGTTAAACAATACCAGAAATATCTGAGTTAGTCTTTGTAGAATTATACTCAACTTCTGTAGATATCACTTTGAAATCATATCTAGACATAATTGCTAGCATTGGTCATGCATGGTTAGTAATAATTTGTGAGATGTCGTTTTTGTCATTATTTTAAAATCACACTTTACTCTATATTTGTTTATTTCAGCAACGATGGGTAACGTCATAGGGTTTTTATGTTGCAATTTATGTAACCTGAGCGGATTCGTAAGTTCAGAAGCCTGGAAAGCCCATCAAATGACCTTACATAAAGACGATATTGTAGCAATGTGTGAGGCGTGCTGTAAAACATTCAAATCAGTCCTTGGATATCGGAATCACAACATTAAATACCATTCGACAGAAAGTGAAATGTATAAATGTCAAAAATGTGGAAAAAGATTCGTTTCAAAGTGTAAATTGTCTGTGCATCAAAGTGTACACTCGGATGACAAGCCGTACAGGTGTACAACGTGTGAAAATTCGTACAAATACAAATCGGATCTCAAGAAGCATGAACAGTTGAAACATAATATGACAGAGGTGTCACTGGGATATTAGGACGGCCATGCATTGGAAAATGTTTTTTCATTACTTTTGATTACTCAAGCATTGTAACCGAGTATATAATTTTCTCGCCGAAAGGTCTTTTAAGTGTTTGGCATTACTTTGGGTCCGTCGTCCACTGGACATTTTCTGTTAACACTCTTCAATTTACATTTGATCAACTTCTATGAATCCGATCATTCAGATTTTTATCAAACATTTGAATAATTATCTTTTGATTTTTTTCGTTTGATGTCTCCGCTCTTTGATCAAGATACTTGCCACGATATGACTGAAATATTGCGGATGTAGCATCGTACACTTTTGAACAAGTTAACTGTCCAACTCCCAATAATGCTAGAATTTTGAAGATAAAAAAACAGCTCTTTAAAAGCCATTCAAAATAATTTGATTCGTTTGCAATAACCGATGGAATAAAATGCAGCGCAGTATTATGTTTAGCGATTACAGGCCCTTATTGCTACTGAGTATAGTAAACTATCATGTTTACGATATTTTCGTTTTTGTGTACATAAATGTGGTATAGGTAATTTTATTAGCCTTTTCTTTTACTGTGAATAAACCATTGAGCATGAAGGAACCGGGTTATGGAGTGATTGCAAATCGTATCAATCCAAAATAAAGTAAAAAGTCTTCGTATGTCTTTTAACAAAGCTGAAATCTCATTTCCATTTCCTTTTCATGAACTATAAATCGACCCTTAAATGACGAGTTCTTAATTTTAAATGTCCAATAGCGACTATTCCTGGCATGAGACATACGGCAGGGTTTTGTTTGATGTAGATCTTTCTTTCTTTTTCCATGCAAAAGGAAGAAATAAAGAACTGAAGTTTATTACAAAATATGCAAAAACATACAAGAAAGCACTTAAAATATTTGCCGAGAACTTGCACAAAAATTAGAATTAAAACAAGGCATTAAAGAATTACATGTTCTCAAAATTTACTGAAAGCAATCACAAAATGCTATTGCAATGGTCATCAAGTCTCCATACCTGGAAATTGATCAAACACAGTATTTTAGAAAGATTAAGTTTGTCAAAATTCTCAAAAATCAAGCGGTGATGAATATGTTGATGCCAATGCCAGAACCAACAAACAAGTATAGAAGTTCTAAAAACAAATGTCGAATTTATGCCTTTTGTGAAGTGACAATGATCATTTGCTTCCCATGCTTGAGTTATATGCTCTTTTTTATTGTCGGGTACTGATTCCAACATTGCAATTTGTAAAATTTCCTGCTTGTTATTTTTATATTTGGCCTATTGGTGTTCACTAAGCCATGACCTGTCGGTATTTTATTTGGTTTGTAAATGTAAAAAAAATGCATAAAGTTTGCCTGATCTTCTATTTTTGGCGACTATCGTCTCTCATGGTCTTTGTTGAAGGTTTATCCAGAAAAGTGCTTTACACGCGGTTAAATTTGAAATCACAATCGAAGTACTAGTTCATAGTTGTCTAGTGTAGATCTATAGATTTATGGTAAAATATCAGTGTATTTGAACGGATAAAGACCAAAGGCAAAACTATAAAACTTATATGTTGCTTTTGGGTAATTCGTTTACTATGTACGGACTTCTATTCATTCGGCATTAACGATAGTGATGAGAGGTTACTCTTTTCAATGTACATATACAAATGTAGCACATCAAAGTTTACCATATTTATTCAACTTTGGTAAACCTGTATTTTTAACCCACAAGGTTGATGCTTCTGCAATTGGACCAGAGGTCACCGAGGGTAATTACAAGTCCGATTGTCAAACTTGTTTGACATGAAATTTATCGAATAATTTTTACAGGAATTTGCTACAATTGTTTATATTAATCTAAAGCACTAAAAATACGGAAGGGCTTCTAAACGTATTGCAGCGAGTGACTACCGCAATGATGTGTGAAAGGTTACTCCTTGAAATGATAAACTTTTTTTCATATCTCCTCAATAAAACTGTTTGTAAATTGTTTGATAATGTTCTTCCTACATGTATATTGTTCACACTGTCTTCACAGTTATCTGTAGACAATAATTATAAAGATGTAATTTTCATTTTTTATGTAACCTGAATTCTTGGCATTTATGTTTGTGTTGCTATGGTTATGTCATATATCAATTTATTCCACTTTGTAATCTTGATAAATTTTTATTAGTTTCAGCCAAAATGAGTACCGTTGCCTGCTTGATATGTAACAAAGGACCATTCACGAGTGTGGAAACATGGAAATCTCACACCGTTACATGCCATAAAACTGACATAACAGCTTTGTGTGAGACGTGTTGTAAAACATTTAAATCACAGCTTGGATACCGCAACCACAACCTTAAATACCATTCTTCCCAACATGATAAATATATCTGCAAAAAATGTGGGAAGACTTTTGTTTGCAAGTCTTCATTTTTACAACATGCAAATGTACATTCTGATGAAAAATCTTATAAATGTGTATATTGTGAGAATTCGTATAAATATAAAGGTGATTTGAAGAAGCATGTAGAAATGAAACACAAGAAGCTTTAACAAGAAGAAAAAAAACATGCTAAACATTAAATTTTTTGCATCATTGTAGTAAAGGTTGCTACATTTAACATATTTTTCAATGTATACATATACAGTAAGAAAAATAAATCTCCTACTTACTTGGCCACGTGTTATGTGTGAGCTAAAAACTATTTTGTTGCTTATTTTAAGCAAAGAGGCTACATTTCCAATTGTTATCCCCTCACTTTCTCTGCCTTTATCTGTCCATTTGTCTATTTCCAGATTTTCTTTATCTCCCATTTTCGAATGGAAATCGAAAGGGTATTATCGTGGCCGTCTGTCTGTTTTGGTTCTAGTGCTATATATAAGAAGAGGTTACATTGCATCAGATTTTAATGATGTGAGATAATTTTTAAAATTTTCATTTTGGAATTTACAAATGGTTCAAACGGTTTGATTGCAGGTCTTGTTATTGGTATTGTATACAATAGTTCTTTCAGAAGTATACGGGTAAACTTCGATACAAGTGCTGTCGGAACAAATAATATCTACACACTGTCCGAGCGCATACTATACGCTGTACGAATGCATTAAAAAAAATCTTACAAGTAGTATGTTTTTGATCTCAAACCATTCCATGTTATTAAAATTACTCTTTAAACTCTAGAAACATACAATGACTATTTTCACTAAAAGTAGGTATTACATCAAATTTATACACCGGCTTTGACTACCGAGTAACACGACGGGTGCCACTAGTGGAGCAGGAGTTGCTTACCCTTCCGGAGCACCTGAACTCACCCTGTTTTGAAGGGTTCGTGTTACTCCAGCTTTAGTTTTCATTGTAGTGTTGTGTTTTTTATTTTTGTCTTTCGTTTCATTGTGTTGGCCATAGTCTTGTCTGACTTCCGACTTAACGATTTCTGTCTGCCCCTTTGGTATCTTCGAATTTCTTTTTCAATTCAATAGAAAACTGGGGAAATAAGTCTTCCCCGTTTTACAGATTTTTAATAATAATGAATAATTTACCCCCTATTTTTCGTTTGTGGCTTTGGTGCAATACATTCGTAATCAATTTATGTTTAATAGTCAAAATTATTATTTCCTTACCATTAAATTATCTAAACGTATATTTCAGTTAGTTTTATGTGATTGGAATTATAAAAAAAAGGAAGTTTTAAACTTTCAAATTTCACCTTTTTTATTCATTTTGGGATGTTGCCTGTACAGATTTTATTTTGTGACCACATCATTTCGTTTATTTGATGATATTTTATATGAAACATAAAACTGATTATCAATTTAATACTACAGTCTATATATATATATATATATATATATATATATATCTAATGTTTGGTATATTTCCGTTTTGTTCAACGCTTTGTCTACACATATTTTTACAAATAACAAATTTTAAAACTCCTATTTTTTTATTCTTAACACCTAAAACTGACTAAAATAAACATTGATGGTGTTTTAAAAGGAAAGTTATAATGTTGTTTACTATATTCCATAAAATATCCTGCATCTTATAGCACTGGAAGCAAAAAAAGTTTCAATAAAGTGTTAATCATAAATTTTTACGCACATTTTAAAAGGAATGGGGTTCATTTCTTGGTTTCTTTTCCAATATCTTTTATGCAAACAATTTTACTTTTATAATTGTTGAACTGAAGAGAAGCAAGTCTGATAAAATCTCTATTTGTGCATATTTCTGATCATCTTAGTAAATGGATAAATGGGCCTTAAATAACATGATTATCCAAATGAATGCCTTAAAATCTGGTTCAACTACTACTTTGCATCGATTTTAAGCTCATTTTTTGGTAAAAAGAGGGTACCCTCTGGCACTTACAGCATTTAAAATACAGTTTAATTCAATCAATTTGGTCTGAAAATATATATAAACATTATATTTGTAATAAATATATTATTTTTACCAGAAAAAAACCCTTTTATTTTCATAAAAACTGTTTAAAGGGTATTTAACAGAAATCTGAAAACTGTTTATCACCTATTTTTCACAGTCTAAGGCCAAAAGTCTGTTAAAAATGGTGTTAACATGATAAATCATGCTTTGTATTGTAATTGGAAAGTAATTTACATGATTCAAAACAAATTTATTCTTTCTTGTTTACACATGGCTTGTTTTTGGCAACTCAATAAAAAAATAGGGTTAAGGGGTAATATTTTCGCAAAAATTACCTATTAAAATCATATTATGAATATAATTTTGGGTTCATTCAATGCCTTATATATACTTTAACTTTACTGATTGCAGTTTATAGCAATATAAGAACTCATATGGCAAGTATATTAAAAATATCTGAGTAAGACTGACATTACATAAATTTAACAGAAATCTGAAATAGGTCAATCACCCATTTTTCAAAGTTTAATGTCACAATTTGGACAAAAATGGTGTTAACATGATAATTATGCTTTGTTTTAATTTAAAAGTAATATACATCATTTAAAGCAAATTTTACTGTAATTTTTCACATATGGGGTGCCGCTTTGAAATTTATTTCAAATAAATTAGGAGTAGTGGTAATATTTTCACGAAAATCAAAATCACTTTATGAATGAAATATTGGTCTCATTCGATGCCCTATATATACATTTACTTAAATTATATCAGTTTATAGCAATATAATAACTCAAATTTCGAGCGTATTGAAAATATAGAGAAAAATGGGAAAATTCTGCAATATTCCAAATTGGGAATTATTGGACATTTGAACACCATAACGGGCAAAAGAAACAAACGGACGGACGGACGACTAACGTCAAGTGAAGACAAAAGCTCACCTCTCACTTTGGGTTAGGTGACATAAAAAGAGTCAAAGCAACCAAAGACGTCAACTGCATCATGCATGCTATTTCCGACTATTTTCGTAAAGTACTTGCACAGAAAGGGACAATTCGGATGATCCAATCAATCGAATCGTGCTATTTCCAACTATTTTCGTAAAAAACTTTCACATAAAGAAGCAATTGAAAACCCTTTATTCATTGCAAAATATACAAACCCAAGTTTACCAATGTTAAATAATGAATAATACGGCGAATTTGAATATGCTATATGTACATTTCAATGAATAACCTCTCAGCAGTAGCACAAGAACCAAAACTTAGGAAGTCGCGGAGATCCAAACGCTCAAATTAAAACAAATGAAAGAGAAGCCAAATCAGATGGTAGTGACAACTAACAACATGCAATACCTTTCGAAGACTTCCGTTTTTTCAGTGCTTTAGAATTTAAACTAATGCAGCAAATTTCTGTCAAGCATTGACAACTCCTTGTTGCTTTATTCGGCTTCCTATTTCGATTTGTTTGGATCTCGATCGTCCTGTGTATTGGATGAATGTTGACTCCTTAATCACGTGTACACAGCACAACGAAATTCTCAATATTTATACAACATTCGTAAATAACCCAATGGGTCAACGCCACTGCTCTAAGACCATGAAGAGGTCCACAAAAGTATTCTTAATTAATTTTAATTTAAATTCTGATTGTTCTTGCATATGCTGCAAGAAATATAAATACTTTTTAGCGAAAAAACTTGTAACAAATATACTTGCTGGACATCATCTGACATGATAGCAGCGGTCGAATTTTTTTCTTGATAATATCTATGCACGATTTGGCAACACGGTCTATGGACAGATAGTTGACATACCAATTGGCACAAACTGCGCTCCTCATATTGCTGATTCATTTTTATATTTTTGTGAATCACAGTTTAAGACCGGAATATCTTCTCGTTTATTGACAACAAAGAATAAAATCGTCAGACACCGTCGTGAGGGAAAGCTTGGTTTCCTTATCGGTTGCTTTTTGAGTTTTTAGCTAGCAGACAGCAACTGCGAGTACACTTTTGAGGTCGATACTTTTGTTGTATCCTGTATTAAGTTTAAATTATATTT
>JAULBM010043016.1:0-10744 GCA_032357055.1 Geukensia granosissima | reverse complement strand
CCGGAAACGTCACCGACAACAAACTTACTGTTACGTAATTTGTTTATGACGTCATATTCCGTTGTCAACAAAAACAATGTTTGAATGCGAATTTGGTTGTACAAAACTAACATTAAAAAGGAATGTTTCATTGTTCAAAGCTCTTCCAAACACATGCTTTGCGAAGCGAAGGCGTCCGCCATATTGATAATGCTGTTCAGTGAAATTTAACCATCGTAAGTATTCGGTTATTCTCGTTTCCTCAAATAAATAGTTCTATCCATACGCTTAATGTGTACGAGGTTATTGGAGTGAGCGAGAATGGCCGAATAGTTAGGATTGTCGTGTTGTCGTATTTCCAACACCCGGAAGCTGCTTCCACGCAAGCGTCAAAAGCTGGAACGCAGCATCAGTCAAAAAGTCATTTGAGAAATCTAGTCTGGGTCAAAATATACAAATAGCACCAAACTGCAATACTTAATGCAACTGAATTGCTGGGACGTCACAATTCATATTAGCCACATCTCTATAAAGTCATTTAGGCGGCCTCGTTTTGAAATGCATCCTTTTCCAACTAGACTGGTTCGCTGATTAGATGTATTTTTAATATGAAAATGAAAAGATATGCGGTAAATTTCAGAGAGACTGCACTCCGACCACGAGAAAAACAGAGTAATATACAAATCTGGAGGCCTCCACAAGGTCTTGAACAAGGGTAGGATACCACTTCTTGTGAAAAGCTTTTAATTGCCTCAAATATAAAAATCTTGTCTGCGTAAAATAATACTGCTTTTACCTTAATATTATAAAAAATGTACATGTTACAAAACATTAACCACAAAAATAAACCTATGACCACAATTCCTGACTTTGAACAGGCACAGGAGACATGTGGTGGGGTTAAACTAGTTTAGTGGGTACCCAATCCTCTTTCAACAAGTAGTCAAAGGAAAATTTCAAAGAAAACAAAAGCACCAACCGATGAACCATAAAAATCAAACAGAAAGTGACTGAATCCGACTAGAGAGTACCTTAATTACAATAAATATACTTAACAAAAATACATGCAAAAGAAGATACATCTCTAATGAATGCTGGAAGTTACTGGAAGAAATCTCAGGGTTAGATCCTGATGGTAAAAAATCAAGCCTTTTAACACAAGATGTCATCAAACACAATATTTCTGACGATTAAAAATGTGTTGTCAATAATCACGAAGAAAGTCAAGACGGATAAAATGACTAATGTATGAATATTTGTGTAAGAATGCGTTCAGTTTATTAATATTTTTACCAACAAAATCAAGTTTTAATGTTTTGACTACAACGTCGAACTTGTTCCCCTTGTGGATAAGTTTGCTTAACGAAACGGTGAGATTCAAAGCATAATTTCTTAATTTGTACGCTTTATATGTTATGTTTTTTTTAATCTAGGATATGATATCCCTTATCGTATCAAACCTCTATATTTGCAGCCGTAGTTTTGTATTAAAGCTTTGTAAAAGTCTTGAGAGGCTTGTGATAGTGTATCCATGCTGCAAGAGTTTACCGACAAGAAGTAGATTGCGATCATTTAAGTAAGAAACTTTGGTGCAAACAGGGGCAAATCGAAATAGTTGTGAAATGTAAACCCCAAATGAAGGAGCTAAAGGCATGTCCCAATCAAGAAACGGAAAGTTAACTATAGGAAAACAATCGCCCCTTTTATCATAAATATTATTGTATAATCAACCCTGTTCAATTTTTTAAATCTCACAAAGGAGTACGATCATTACTGATATCAGATTTATTAATGGTAAGTTCCTTAGGATAAATTTCTTTTGCAAATTTTGATAATCTGTATTATTTCAATCTAAAACATCACCCAAATATCTATAAGTATTCTTAAACTTGACCACCAAATCCTGTTTTGAAGAGGCTTTTTGTATTTGGTCAATAAACTGTGATTCATAACAATATAAAAGTAAATCTGGAATGAGTATTACAAATATTAGTTTTGTCTAGACAGGTAGAGTCCAAAGCCATATCACGGTTTGAAAGCCAGGTCATTCCTTAATTGAATTTTATTATGCAGGAAACAGCCGAATTACCACTTCAAGAACCTATTTGCTAAGCATTGAGGACGCAAATCATGGTTTTACTGTCGCAAATTGAGGTAACTTGGCGACACGTAGGATATTTGCGACAGAAAGATGAAGAATTACGTCCAAAAAGCTTTTAATATAATCATCTCCATTTTAATGCAACGGTAAAATATAAAAATAGGAGATTTGGTATGATTGTCCATGAGACAGTCATCCACCAAATAACAGTAAAATTTAAACGTCTTGATTTATTTCAAAAACCGGTCAAAGGAAATTCCACGAAACGTTGTGGACGTTTTCCGCTGATAAATGTCATAGAAGCCTCCATTGTGGTATAGATTCGTTTACGTTTCTAATCTGGATAAAATCAATCTTAAGGTAGCTTTTGAGGTGGACATACGAAATATTAACTGTATTTTACAATGCATCTATTGTTCCAACATGGCGGCCTTTTTATGAGTTAATATTATTTACCGCAAATATATTGTATTTACGTAAAATGTAAGCCAATCAAATAAGGTGTTACAAAAGTATTGCATAGAATATTTTCACTTTTTCAACAAACCAAACAGCAACATTATGTGTCTCAAATATGAACCACCTGTTTTTGTTTTCCTTGCATAACTAGGCATCATTTGTTACGTCATAAGCAAAATCTAGTTAAAAAGTCGTTAGCCTCCATCTGCCGATAGACTCGATGGTACTATGTAATCCGCATGTAATGAAGAGAACCAGTCAATTTATCCACGGGAATTTATTTCAAGTTTATGATGATCTGGCCAAAAAATCCGATTACAAGTTGGATAACAGACAGAGCAGACCGATGAAGATCAACACAAACAAAACAAAAAATACACAAAAGATGAAAAAGGGAAAACACGAGTAAATCCAGATTCATGGGACGGTATGCCCTGCTTCACCATTGAAACCTGTCGTGGTACATGTGTTCAAAGAGAGAATGAGAACAAAAACAACAGCCAAACGAAAGAGCCAGCCTAGAGTCAACAGTCTGTTTTACCAGCACTCCTCGTCAGTTATATAGTATCAACAGAAAAATAAACTAACAAACAAGTTCATCTGGAAAGTTATGGTACATCATATGAACAAACCAAAAACGTCTGTCTTGTCACAAAGTATCATTTTCATCACACCTTTACTGTCAGTTTCTTGGTGTGAGTACATGAAGCACTAAGACAGACGGAATAACTGACGTTTTAAAGGTAGAGACTGAAATTATCAACAGTACCTACGCTAGCCCGATAGGGCGATCTGTGATATGGCTGATAATTTCAGTCAACGCCAATGAAACCTCCGTAATTCTTTTAATCGGCAACGTCAAATGCTATCAACGTCATGTGACGTTATCCTTTTTTACCGCAACATCAAATGCTATCAACGTCTTTTGACCAATTGTTTCCGGTAATCTTTAATTTCGAGTATTTCTTAGTAACGTTTTCGTGATAGATTACTTTCTGGAACTATTTTAAAATATTTCCATTTGTTTTCCATGTAGGGATGTAAAACAAGGCAAATATACTACAGACATACGTCGTCCTAATGGATTTAAATGTATAAATTTGGTTGAATATCATTGAACAGTTTTAATGGTAACAAATCAGGTTTGGATTCCACTTTTTACAAGTGCACAAATCATTGAACGAATTCATGTTTTACATTATTAACCTTTGTTTGCCTATGAAAATGACCGAAAAAACGGCCCCAAATATAACTGCATAATTGACATGTCTAACATCGTCTTAAGCCTCAGGACCAATGTCACTGCTGGTGAACTGTTAGTTTGTTTGTATAGAGAAACATAATTGTGCGCAAAATTTTAAGACCCTTTTGTTAATGTTAATACATGTTGAGTCTTTGATCTCAAGCGTTACTTACGATAATAAATACAGTAGGGAACAGAATGCAACTAGTATTCAAACATGGATTTCACATAGATGTAAAGAAATGTGTATCTCTAACCTGATTAAATTCGAATGAGAACAAAGCCGCAGGAAATTCATTTTACCTATTTCAAAAATGTAATTTAGTAGGTTCTTGAAAAAAATCTTTTTAGGCCAGTTTAGAATTTGTTCTCAAAAGGTTTAGAATGTCAAGCTTCTTTTACTTTTTGTACCCTGCGTACATTGATATTGCTTAAAGGAAATGAAATGACCGAAATCTCTGTTGTATTTGTATAATTGTCCGCATTCAATAATCAAAGGTTACAATAACCTGCCAATTGAGGTAATAATTTAAAACGAGTAACAGTAAAACAAAAAATCAAAGACCTTAACTTGACTACAGGTTCTAAGACTTGATACAGACACATAAAGTATGAATCGGGTTAAACATGACGTCACAATGTAATCATCATGACAAACTTACATAAACCAGTTATCCATATATTAAATTTGTATTTTTGGTATGATTAAGTCATTTGTCGAAATGGTTCATCATATTGTAATGCACCTTTTGTTACGCAATAAAGACTTCTGCAGTAATTAGGGAACATGCAAATACAGACCTAAACGGACCGAAATTATAATAGTTGACATTAACGAAGACAAGCTGAAAGGAACAAAACATGAGCAAAGGAGCAACTAAGCTTTTTAACTAGCAACTAAACAGCATTTAGATTTTTCTCACAACATTTATTGGAGTGGAGCGGTTTTCATAGTAAATCTATGATACTGAGAACCCCATATGAACCTCCGCTAAAGCTGCATCGGATTAGAGAATTGGAAAATAGCACGGCAATACGATTAAAAGTGTGTGTTCTTGCGAAAAATGTCTGGCAGTGATATATATGAACTGTAACTCAAAACGAGGCTTATATGGATTAATTTCACAGATAAAGTGACTTGTGCGATAGATTTGGTCTCTTGTTGATTTCACAATTCCCAATTTAAATTTATTGGAAGTCTTGTATTGAGTCCTTTTTATGCTGTTATAAGATAAAGTATCGACTTTCTGCTCTTTAGGTTAATTATAATTTTGTGGTGTTTTAATTAAACTCCAAGAAACCGAAAACAAAAATTTTGCAAGAAGAATTGGTTTTCGTGAAAATCCATTACTTTTCTAAAAATCTTATTAGATTCTCCAAATTGCATACCTTCAGAGAATTAAACCTGTTATAGCTCTCATGATGAAAATTAACCATTTCTTGCATTAGAGTTATTCAAAGAACAGATCGAAATACACTCATGGACAATACAGGTAAACATTTATATCAACAGACTCAAAAACCCTCGACACACGGCTGAACAATAAAAAAAAAAAAAAAAAAAAAAAAACAGCACCAACAATACGCAAAATCAGACATTGGATTATATCATCGAATCGAGGAACAACAACCATTTTCTGAACAATGATTGCTCCCAAAATGTCTACAAAATCAGTAATACTTTTTCAGAATGCACAAACGAATGCGATCATATATTTTGAGCAACAAGATCAGGTCCAAATTTAAAGAAAAAGACAGAGTTAAATCTAAAAAAAGGAACGCGAAGATAACTAGGAGCAAATCAAAGGTAATCCTTTAGAATCAAAATATGGCAGGTGATTTGTTTTTAATTTTCTTATGAAAGTTCCTGCATGGTAGCCAAATAGGGCTAACACTGAGCGCGGTCTTGTTTCTGCCTTATCTTGACTATTTCATGATCCAAGTGTCAAAAGATATCTCAAACTAGAAAATATTTGTCTTATTACAATTAAAAAGTAAGTGTAAATAAATATATATCAATACATATAGTTGATGTGTATTTGATTCAAATAAGTTTTGGATAATTGTTTTCACCCCTACCTTCAGTGGTGAAGTTTCACCCTTGTTAATCTTTGGATTTGTCTCGAGTGCGGTGTCTGATATTATCCCATTTCTTTTCATTTTTATATGAAAAAAAACGCTGTCTGCAGGTATGAGCATACTTGTATTGAAAAAGCATCCAATTAAATCTAGATTTTTGTTTGTCAGTAGTCACAGGAGAAACGTCGCGCGAAGATACCAAAGGGGCATAAATCTGGGAAATTCTCGTCATTACAATTTTATATAATAGGGCTAACAAACTTAGGACGCGTTTTCCAAATCCTAAAAACATCCGGAAATAACAACTTGGAACTTTCTTAAAGTTAGAGCCAGATGTTTCTCTCTAGGCTTTTGACGTTATACACCACTAAAGTAAGACAAAAATAAAAAAAAAATTTCATAAGCAGACTTGTTCCATTTGTAACAGTTTTGAAAATTTCATGTTATGTATTATACTCTGTTGACATCAATTTGGGTCGAAAAGAAAATCCTTAATAATCTACACCCAAATATTTTATTCTACATCCGGTTGTTGGTGAGTGGTAATTAAGTTTGTTCTTTGATTAGTTTTATTCGGCCTGACAGCGTTTGACTTAAATGTGGCTCAGCAAAACGAAGAAAGTGATCAAACTGATATCAAAAAATGTACTTGGAATGTAGGTACCACATCAGATATAATCGTCCGGATAATAGGTTTTACTTTCATTCATGTGAGTCTTTAACTGTTTTTATCACAGAAGGGTGCATTTAAAAGTTTTCCGATAGCAATGAATGATATAAGGGGTAATGTGTCGCTTATAACATAGATAAGAAACATTATATCATTAAAGACATATTAATCAATATGCATTCATTGGAGCTTTGAAAGATAAGTCGAAAAACTTGGTAAATTAGGTACCGTCTCGTTCGAGTAATTATTGATGGGTCTGTAGAGTAAATCAGAGCGGGCGTATTCATCCTCAAAATACTACTTGAAAGGAGAGATAGATCAGAATGTTTAATTTATGAAGAAAAATTCAGATTGAGAAATACAATTTCACACCACGTTCTTCTGATATCAAACATTCGTAAATTTTCATAAGCATTGCACTTCATATGAACTTTATGTGTTGATGATGGATTAAACAAATGCACGACTAAAACCAATTGAAAAGAAAATAAACAAGTAAAAATTTTGCATGGGAATGAGAAAACATATATTTAACTCGGTACAAACATACAAAATATTAATCTATGTTATTCAGTATCTCCAAATGTAAATCTGGATCTTTAAGTGTGAAGATTTCAAATGTACTAAATTTTTCATATCATCAAGAAAAGTTTCAAAATTATTCAAATTTAGGGATAAAAAACGTCAGATGCTGCGGATAGGACTGAGTTCCTACAGTTCCTTTTGTTTTGTGATGAATCTCACATAGGCACAGTCTAGGCAATAAGAAAAACAACAAAAGGACTAGAATTTAAGACTTATTAAATTACACGTAAGTCAAAAGTGTAACCAAAACCTGTTAACATTAAGACCCAATACCGATTGTCAATGTTAGATCACCTTATACTTTCTGGTCTAAGACATTTTCATTAAGGACAAACTAAGATTTTTCACGTGTCATCCTTTATTATTATTTCCAGTATATGTTCGGAGCTATTTCTCATTTTCCTAATTTTTCTTCTATACTGTACCATCTTCGCTAGCCAAGGGATTTTGCACACGGGGGACCGTGAGCGAAACCCTTGGCTAGCGAAGATGCTACTGTACATGATATCACACATTTCTTTCGGTATCCTTCTTGTTTCCAGTGTCATATCTGGAAAAAGGAGAAGCGGTATGATTGTATATGAGACAGCCACCCAAAACAACCCAAAACCTATAAATTACGATCATCAGGGTGTCATCAGGCATTCCAAAAAGGACACACATCTAAATCCTAAGACAAGCTGTAAAAGAAGCGCAATAATAAAATGTCATGCAACTAACATGGGACAGTAAAACGACATCAAAACAAACTTGTAAAACCAACTCCATAAGGTTTAAATCTTGAAGTTGCTAAATAGTACGCAGATATTTACAAATAATACAAGAGAATAGAAGATGTGCCAAACTAGAAAACTCGATGTTTCTGACAGGTAGTTCAAAATCCAAAAATCATTATACCTGTGGTTTATCATAAGAAAATTATCCAGATGTAGTAATTAAAGAAATCACGATGCTCCTTAACTTTGATTACAACTGACATGCCGACAAGTTCTTGCTTTCCTACGCTCCGGATCCGTTTCGATAAAGACCAAGTCAGCAGTGACTTATTGGGACAGGGGGGTCGCGTTAGAAGTTTTGTAGTTACTAAAAGTACAACTGTAGAAAGATATAAACATGTTATTTCAGCTACCTGAAAAAAATATGCTTAGAAATTGTATTCACAACCACCTTCAGAAACTATATGTTCATGTCCTTTATTAAGTTTCTTTTATGCAAAGACTCTGTGCCCTTTTCCTGTTCATGTCAGGTTGGGTTGAGGGTAAGGGTAGGAACAGATACGAGGTTCATAGGATTAGGTTCCCTAAAGTAAATGAAGGTCTATTGTAGCCTTCATTATTAACACCAAACAAGAAGAGTCGGATCTGGCTTCTTATTCTGGATACCAAATCTACACAAGTGTCCATATAAAGAAAGATATATAGCGGGTTAATTCAGGCGCTCCACAAAGTCTCTTTCTAAATTACTTATAACTTGACTGTCGACAGTCAAGGGAGGCCTCTAAATTACTTATAACTTGACTGTCGACAGTCAAGGGAGGCCTTCAAGAGTACTGTGATAAAGCGTACTCCAAAACAATGTTAAACAAATGTGCATATTAAAAATTTGAAAGATTTGCTTTATTACCTCAAATCCGATTCTTTAAAATTTTGTACAAAGATTCAAACGTTTGAATTTTCAACCCTTACTACCACAATTCCACACTCACAATTAAAATACCGTCTTAAGAAATTGATTCATCAGTGTTTTAATTGTTAAACAAAATGGAAACACTTATTGTCAATATTATCAAAAATGGCTGTCATAGGCAGTCGTATCGATTCAATGGCCATTTACATCTATCATACTCTATCATCTGATCAAATCTTTACATTTATCTTATCTCCGTACAACTATCTACCCTGGAACTACTTTCCCTAAGAGCACCACGCACAGTCTAATATATTACCTTGATGTTAACATTAATTTCTTCCATATTGGAAGACCTACGAGAAGAGCGATGGTGATAACTCTTTCGGATGTTACTGACATGGTTAACTATAGAAATTTTAACTGTGTGAAACATTAGATCTTTCGTTTAACGGTTTGTTTGGGTTTTGGCCGTCGTCTATTTTGGTCTCAAGCTACTGATGAGCGATTACTTCGGTTCATATCAAGTTATTTGATTATATTTTGTACATATCAAGTTATTTGATTATATTTTTTAAGAATGAAAGTCACTATTTTTTTAAGAACTTGTTTCGTGCCCCACGGAAATGGAACGAATTAAAGGCAAAAGTTTTACGAGAAATTATTCAGTGCATAATCCAGAAAAGATGTAGAATACGTCTTTTCAGCAAATATTCAATACTTTCTTTTAAGTTTAACCAGCAATGTTCTGTAAGAACATCTCCAGAAAATACACTGCTAACAAACGTAAAAAAAAACTATTGACGGAGATGTACATTCAATAAAAAATTCCGGTTAACTGTACTATTTGTTAACTTAACAAGTCAATAGATCTGACCGTTAATCGACAAACGAAAAGTCATCAATATTGTTACGTTTTAAATGACCATAGTGAAACTCGAGCGAACCATATTTTAGTCCTTCGCGACAAGTCTGAAATATAATATAGTTCTTGATACTGTATCCCCTTTATGCAAAAACTTTTCACTTTAGCTCTTTGTCACCATAAATCTCAGTGATAGATGTTGTAAGCATTTTGTTGACTCGACAGATCACTGTTTAATATACTATATTGTAAAGAGATGTGTCCTAGTATCTTTTTTCTAACAATGGTTGTCTCGTAAATTTGTTTGAAAATAAAACAGTATATTTCACAACTAAGTAGCAATCTGATCAGGTTTGGTGTCATAATAAATGTATTACGAATAAAAGTCACAAATCAAGTGTCATCTAATTTATCTTATTACAGTGACATGTTTTTTCTAAACATCTGCCTATTATTTCAGAAGTCCTTAATTCTACAGAATTGTCTCTTTGCTGACTTTTACCACCAAAATGTGCTGGGAAAACAATAGGGACTACATCCTCCATAGTGGAAGCTTTTGTCTTCAAACATACGATATACATATAATATAGGACATATTTCTATCTTATACTGACTTTATCACGGAAAATATTATTCAGTGAGCCCGTAGGGCGAACTGAATATTTTATCTTGATAAAGTCAGTACAAAATGTCCTATATTCTTTTTATCTTTAATTTTAAATTAAAAAATATTAACGAGCTGAAAATGTCACATTTTACATCATTTTACAAAAGATATACTTTATTTCAACGTATGACAACAAGAAGTCGTTCGGTTTTATGAATGACGTCGGATCTATTTCATTCATAAAAAGACGCGCATGGTGACAAAGCACGCGACGACAACTTGACGTATCCTTCACAACAAGCCGAAATTTGTTTTTATACACTTGGTCATAAATATGAAATATTGGTTTTTCGAAATAAACTGTGGAGACTTGTATGCAATTACTACGAAACAGAATGCAAAATATCTTTTCGTAAATCTCACTATTTTACTTCAAGCTACCAAAGTGTATAAGGGGCCTGGGTGGCCGAGTGGTCTAGGTAGTTGATTTAAATTACCTGTACAGATCATTGTATCCTATCACCTATACG
>JAULBM010043015.1:0-20549 GCA_032357055.1 Geukensia granosissima | reverse complement strand
TTCAAAAACGTTACAACGGGTCGTCCAAATCAATGAAGCGTAACCTACCTTTGAATGATTGTAGAGTTTACCTTTTGCGTCTTTGATCATATTTAACACACATTATGACTCCTACCAAGAATAATTCATTTTATTAACTATGAAAAAAATATGCGACGTTTCTTTTGCGGTATAGTATAGTAACCTCTCATCAGTAGCATTAGAGCCGAAACAATGGAGGTCAAAGATCAAAATAAAGCAAAAAAAGCAATCAAATCTAAACAAATCGAAATTGGAAGCTAAAACCGACCGCATGAACAACTACTAAGTGCATTACTTTTCGAGGCCTTTCTGTATTTTCAGTGCTTTAAAACTTTAGCAAATGCAGCAAATTCCTGTAAACATTGTTTGATAAATTTCATGTAAGACAAGTGTAACAACTGGGCTGGTGAATACATACATGTTACATAATGATGTTTTGGCTTTGGAATCTACCTTACCTAAAAATACCGCCTAGTTATATTATACATGTTTAAAAACAAATGTGAAGACATTTTTATTTTAAAAAAATTGAAAGTTAGTAAACCGAAGTACATCGGTCTAGAAAGAAAGGTTAGTAAATTATCGACCCTTGTATATTTTATCACAGACTAATATTATATTTTTTTCATTAAGAGTGTTTACCTGAGAGACAATCTAATTAAAATTATATCTCCGCACTTGCTTTACATTTTTATTTGCTTTTGTCTTGGTCGATTCGTGGGAGATCTAAGGACATTCCATCCGAGTTCACATCGGGGGTCATTATGATACATTCGGAAAGCTTCTAACCTTTAGAAAAAGCGTTAAAATAGGTAAATCGCCTTCCCAGTAGTGAGGCGTCACTGATTGGTTATCGTAAATTTGACCTTTAACTTGAACTTGGATGGTATGTCCATAGATCTCCAACGACGTGAACAAAGAAATTAAAAAAATGGGGAACAAGTGCGGAGATCGAATATTAATTAGATTAACTGAGAGATGTTTTTCACCATAAGACGTCGCATTTATACATATTCTGTTTTATGAAAATAGGGTTCATTACTACAATATAGCTATTAAGTATAATCATAGATGAACCAGGGTATCTTAAATAAAAAAACCCTATGGTACCAAAAAACATCTGAATTTCTTAAATTGTTATAAATATATTTAACAATAACGAATTTGTTCCAATCGTACATAAATGAAAGAATAAATTGCCAAAGCACTAATATTTTTTACCATGGAGTTTTTTTCTGAATGGATGATTGATTGTACTTCGTGCGAAAAAAAGATATGGACAACCTCTTTTAATAATCAGTTGTTAATTAGACGTTATAGTGTTTGTTCATTTATTTGATCCAAAATTATACCAAAAAGATTACTGTTTAAAACACTATCCATTATTATAGTGCTTTCTTACATATGGAAAATCAAGCATTATTCAAATAAATTCAAATATATCTGAAAATTGATGTAAAAATTGAAAGATTTTGGTTTTCACAGTTTGATATGTAAATATACATCCAAGTGGTACACGTTTTGACGCTGTTTATATACAGACCAGTTTTTAATTATAGTTAAAATAAGCTGACATACGTATTACAATGTGAATGATTCATACATTAGAAATCAAGAAATTCGACCTAGATAAGTTGAAAGTTAACAAAAAAACATGTTTTTACATCTACTTTCTTCAAACCAGTAATAAAGGCACAATATTGTCATTTTAATGTGTATTTCATGTATATGCGACATTTCAATTTGATTTTCAATTTTTTGCTAAATAAAAATAGTTCTTTGAACTCTTTAAAAATAATCCATGTTTTTTTTCTTTAATTATAATAACAATGAGAATTAATTATTAAATTCTTTCAGCACTTCGCTGTTTTGTTTCACACGTATTTCGTTACAGAAATTCACAGGAATGATTTAATTTTGTATTTCGAAAACACTGGAGCGATGCCTCTGCTGGTGGAACAAGAGTTCTGGAGGTTATTCTCCAGCCCAGTTATCAGACTTCTCTGACATGAAATTTATCAAACAATATTTTACAGAAATTTGTTAAAATTCTGAAACACTGAAATACGGAAAAGCTTCGAAACGTATTGCACTTTGTAGTTGTCCCAACCGCCGGATTTAGCATCCCGGTGCGATTTGTTTTTTATTTAGTTGATTCTTTTGCTATGGTTGGATCTTGGACTTCCTATTTTGGTTGTAATGCTACTGATGAGAGGTAACTCCTTGAGATATACAAATAACATACAAAAATTCTACATATTTTTTCATCATTGGTAATTTTGTATTTTAAAATCTGAACACTTGAAATAACGGAGAAGACGTCATTCCGTCAATTGCACTTGGCGGATGTCACTTCCGCTAGATTTGGTTGCTGTTTCGGACTGTTTGGGTGTGAGTTCTACATTTTGCAATAATTCGATCTACGCTACTTTTTGGTTGTTATTGTACTAATAAGAGGTTGTATATTAAATATAAAAAAAACTTCATATCTATTCAACATTGTTAAACTTGTTTTTTTGTGCCACTTATCCGATGCTTTCTGTAGTCGACAAGAGGTCCCCGAAGCTATTAGCCGGTCCTCACGCTAGGCTTGTCTGGAATAATTGTTAAAAAAATAGAAAATTTTCATTCCTTCCAATGCACATAGTGGACGTAATGCCCACACACTGGATTTGTCTGCCTGTTTCGGATTGTTTGGATGTGACTACTAGTTTTTACAATGATTGAGCTCGGCTTTTCTATAATTTCGTTGTAATATTAATAATAAGAGGTCACTCATTTGTGGTCACGCATTTGTGACTCATTTGTTGTCACTCATTTGTGGTCACGCATTTGTGGTCATTCATTTGTGGTCACTCATTCGTGGTCACGCATTTGTGGTCATTCATTTGTTGTCACTCATTTGTGGTCACGCATTTGTGGTCATTCATTTGTGGCCACACATTTGGTCACGCATTTGTGGTCATGCATTTGTCTGCATATAAATATAAAAAAATCATATCTGTTCAACATTGATAAACCTGTGGTTTTTTTTTAAACCGACTGCAATCAATTATGTATGATTTTGTATATTAGGTGTTATTATTAATTATATTAGGTATACAATTTATTGAACTATAATGTAAGTTTTTGGAAGCAAAATAATATTAAATGGGGACTGGTTCTCACAATGTAGATAAATCTCTCTCGGTATGTCTTTAGAGAGTGTAAGATACCACTTACGCTTTAAAAAATTGAAATTCTTACAACTAAAATACCACTCTAATTTAAAGTTCATTGCATTCGTTGTTCATTCAAATAGTCGATAGCGCGAAATTTCTTTGAAATCTAAAAAGTAGGTTTAACGCTTAAAAAAGTAGAGCCATTATATTTATACGATTTATTGCAGTATCTTATTTAAAGCTATTTAATGGAAGTTAGGGCACTAGTTAGAATGACTGAAATTTTAGTTATAGTACATTTACTTTACGCTGAGATGAAACATTGAACATAGTTTCCTATGCAGTTAATGTAAGCAATAGATGGATATGACATTTAAATGTTAAGCAGTGGCTCTAATTACATGGTTTGTTTGGTTGAAGAATTTTAAATTTCATTTTTAATTTCTTTCGTGAATTAGTTACGTCACACAACCAAACATTGTTGGCTGCTTTGTCGGCTGGTTCAAGTAAAACCTGGGACCCTTTTTTTTACATATCTCTGAATTCAAGAACTTGCGATGGGTTCATTATTTTCTCAAGGGGAGACAAACGAATACTTTGAAAGAATTAAACATATTTTTGTTTCTGCTTTTCATTTTTTCGTATATTGAAAACCTCGCATTGGTGCTAAGAGAAAATTACTGTTTCGGTGTTATGAATTTTCCCCATACAATCATATCTTCGACGAAAGAAAAAATTAAAACAAACAATGCAAATATTATTAATTTTACTGTATCAACAGAAGTTTTGCATTTTTGTAGAAAAAGAGCAACATATTTTGTCGGTCTTTTCTCGTTAAAATATTTTTATAAGTTAAAGAAAGAACAGGGTATGTCTTCATGACACTTTTGTTAATCAATGATCGAGATGGACGATATAAAGGTCCTTATGTTTATTTCATCTCAATCATCGACGATCCTCAGATCTCCAGTAAAATTTTAGCTTTCTGCAAGATAATTGTAGTATATGAGTATACTTCTAATACTAAAATAATGGTAATAAAAACAATAACACCGCTCGAGCTTTTGACTACGATTATGGCCTTGATCATATTTATATACATATAAAGAAAGGTCTAGTGTAAATAAATATAACATCACTAAACGTACTAATATTACAACATATGAAAATTATTTAAGATCCTGAAATTTGCAATTAGTTTAGCACGTTTTTTACATATGTATTGTTTACACTGAGACCGTAATATTGCGTGTTCTTTTATCAACAATATCTATTGATGGTCAGCTATATTCCCTTTGTCAACTACGTTATCATTAAAGCTAATAGAATTAGTTGTCCACAAATTTAATACTGTACAATTTTATTCAGAGTTTTCCTTGCAGTTACAAATTATTATGTGACTGTCTTTGCTTTTTGAACAACTTCAAGAGGTTTTAAGTAATATATTTACGATTACGTTTGTGCTTTACGAAGTATTTATAAATTCAACATTTGAATAGTTTATGTTTGTTTTCGAAAGGGATGAAGATGTTCGCTTGTACGTTTGAAGAGTTTTTGCACTTTGTCCCGCATATTTGAATCATCAATTTGTTCCGTTCAATCAAGGAGATAAAATGTTTATTTCGTCAAATTTTTATAATTATGATAAAGTTTTCTGAAGATTTTTTTATTCGAGGACCTGGGTGGCCGAGTGTTCTAGGTAGTTGATTTAAACTTACCTGTAAAGATGACTGTATCCTATCACCTATACGGCGTGATTCGCGCCTGGGGTTGCGTTTAACTCGCATCGCACGTGATAAGGTTTGTCAGTTACCTGCCCAAGGTCAGTGGTTCTCTCCGGGTACTCCGGCTTCCTCCACCAGTAAAACTGACAGCTGCGATATTACTGAAATATTGTTGAAAGTGGCGGTAAACCTCAATATATACCAGATTGGAAGGAAGACAATATGGAGTGGGGCTTTAAAAAGACAGGAACTGTTCAATTTTCTGGACCACATGAGTTCACCCCTGGTTTTTTAATGACGTCTGCATTGTTCATATTCGTCTTGTTCATGCAACAGCCTCTGTGGTCAAATCAAAGATTTTAAAATTAGTATTTGCTGCTTCTTCGCTAAGCACGCAGTGCTTCTTTTTTGGCACATAAAACCTGATTAATTGTTTTAGGGCTATGTTTAATTCTCAAGCTTAAGTTTAATGCTCAAGCGTAACTTCAGTTATTGGAATTATTAACAATTATTTGATTGTAAATCTTTGTTAAAGTGCTAACAACACTTTATCCGAAACTAATCTTTTTTCTACTCCCCTTATGTCTAGCAAAGTCCTTCACAGAATCGATTCAAAGTTTGAAATTCTGTTTCTAATTAATTGGATTTTGCACTAGGTATTAAGAATCTTTTGATAGCAACTGTCGTAGTATACAATCTGTAACATAACTGAGGTCACGAGTAACTATGTGCCCAGCAGGACTATTATAGGAGGGGGCGACGAGCATGAGGAGTCTTCGATAAACAAAATATTGCTGTACATTGTCAAAACATTGATAATCGTATTCTACAATCGCGATAGTTAAAGCTTCAAATATCTCGCCCAGGCTCGAAAAAATGTTTAACTGTTTCGATTACAGCAAATAACAACTATCCGTGGCTAACAATGTGATATTCTCTATATCAGGACAAACAATGTGATATTCTCTATATCAGGACAAACAATGTGATATTCTCTATATCAGGACAAACGGGAAAATTATGTATTATACAACTATAGTAAGAAAAACTCGATCATTTCATTTAATATGTTTAAATATCTGCTAAATTTATTTGATCTTTACAATAGCAAAATTTCTTAACGTTTGTTTCTTGCACGCAATGCGACTGATTTCCATATTTATTTATTCGACTTATATCACCCAGCATTCTGAAAGTCTCCTTTCCCTCATCGAACTGAAAAGTTCCTTCAAACACAGCATTTCCAGGAACTGTTTGAATAACCATTTGGTAGTCTACATACGCATTTACACGCTTTCCATACTTAACCAATTTATTATTCACATCACTAAGCTTTTTAACGTATGAGAGAACTTCGTCTGACGTCACTAAATGCGACGCATATTGTACTTTTCCAAGACTGAGACTTGCACAAAGTGGAAACCTTTCGAGATGTTCATTAATCTTAGAGGCAAAGATCTCGGCCACTTTGACAACCTTATTATCTGTATTTGATAGAACTTTATGTTGCGAGCACGTACACCAGTGTGGAAGAATTTCAGCATCTTTACAAGTTCTGTTTGGTGAAACTTCATTTAATAAACTGACACCTCTTTTGTCTAGTTTTGAAATATCAGCTCTCGGCACCGACTTAAAGTTCAAAAGGTCGAGTAATGTTTCGTATATATCAAATGGTGTTGTTAAACGTAGACTATTTGTTCGCATGTTTTTGTCAATTTGGGGATATTTAGTTAAAAACCAAGGCGGAAATATAAAAAACATGAACGGCAATCGTTCCTCTAGTCTTCCAATTGAAGTTTCACGCACACTTCCAAATCGTATTCCATGATCACTAAAGAATATTACAACGGTATTATTCAAAGTGCTATCAGAACTGAGATCCTCAAAGAATTTACGATAAATCGGATCAGCTTTACTAGTAGCTGGTAAAGAATCATGAGTAAGTCTTGTGAGAAAGGTAAACGAAAAAGTTGGTGACGACAAAAACGTTCTAGCAAACTGTTTTAAATAGTCTAACATTATATCAGTTTCTGGTCGACTATGAACACAATGATGACCGGCATTCCAAGCTTTAGGGATTTTTTCTAACGCTACAGCAAATGGACGGTTAAAGTAGTCTGTGGGGTACTTAGCAAAACCGGCTTTTAAATAATCAAATATTTGAATATCGGGAGCATCTTCTATGTAAAGTGTGCGGTATCCTTCTCTTGAGTATTTTTTCCATATAAAATCGTATTTATCAAATGGAACTTTTGTCATATTTTCTGTCCATGGCATCTCTTTCACAAATTTGCCCATTGTCATGGGAACAATATTTACAAACGTATTATCTGCAATTTTGTTATACCCAAGCAGTTCAATAGCAGACATATTATGCAACAAATACGATCTCGTCTCCGGCATATAACGTAACATATTACTACGTGAAACAGAATCAACTCCAAGCATCAATATACTTAATTCTTCTACCCTGTTTTTGAAATGTTTATTCGACCTTTGTTTGTACTTTTTCTCAATTTCTGGTATTCTCTGTATGAATGAAAATCCGTTTGTATATATTGTGGAATTTTTATCATCATAACATTGAACCCGTATATATTCTTCAGTTACGGAAATGTTGGCATAAAATGGTTGACTTTCATTGACAAACTCATAAAAACTATGACCCTTTTCTTCATTTGGTGGTCTCCAAATGACGTCATAATTACAGTGAGATAAGTGCGGGAATTTTAAATGTGCTACAGTCCAATTTATGAAAATCGTACTATTTTCTGCATAGACTAAGTCATTTACTTCACATACAAGTTTAGATCCACTGGGTAAAGAGTCCTTTATTAATGGATCGTAAGGATCAATTTTTGGAATTTTACATCCCTCAGTATAAATTAGAAAATTACTGAGATTCACTTGTCTGAATGGAATGGTTAACATAGTTGTATGTGTGATTGAATGATTTATAGGAACAAATAATATATAAGCTGTCAACGTGATAAATATCGTTAATATGATGAGTATATTTCGGACGGCTGTATTCATCGTACGGACAATCTGAAAAAGAACACAAAAATTCATCATATAAAATCATTAATTAAGGTAACTCTATATACAAAATAACCAATGTTAAACAAATATGGAAAAGGAATTCGAAGATACCAAATGGGAAGACAGAAATCGTTAAGTCGGAAGACAGACAAGAACATGGCAAATAAATGACACGAAAGACAAACATAGAACACACAACATTACACTGAAAACTAAAGCTGGAGTTAGCCAGTGCCACCTAGTGAAAGGACATCATGTATACAGCTGAACGTAAAACCAAAAGATATGCCAACTCAAACTGACAACTCACTATAATATTGGTGATTATTCAAGCCCTTTTAAACAAAGTCGAACGTTACCCTTTGCACGGATTATTATCCACAATATTTAACACTATCCAGCAGCGGGCGACTTGTCTAGTGTATATTTCAAGGGGTATCCTCTCGTCAGTAGCATTTAAACAGAAGCATAGGAAGTCAAAGGTCCAATTGTTTGTTTGTTTGTTTGATTGAGGCCTTGGGCAGGTAACTGACAAACCGTATCACGTGCAATGCGAGTTCAACGCAACCAGTTTTTGTATGGTACAAACCCAGGCGCGAACTCACGCCGTATAGGTGATAAAGGTCCAATTGACATGTAATGCCAGCATTAAAAGATATTAGCAAAGAGTGAATAGTATTTAAGAAACCGGGTAGTTCAACGAATTGTTGATTCAATTTTCATTGATTCCACCCCTTCCAAAAAAAAGAGAAAAAATACACGAAAAAAAGAAAGACGAAACGTAAAACACATTTATTAAGTTTGAATTCTATGTAATTTTTGGTTAATAGACATATCAAAAAAGTGGCTGCTAGAAAAGTGGCTGCTAGCGAGTGGCTGCTAGCTTGAGTCTAATAGTATATGACATGAACAAATGTTTGGTCTATAATCTCTAATAGTGTGCAGACGTATAGTACTCTTATTTGTGTTTTCCTGATTTATATGTATAGAAGTCCAAACAATGAGAAAATACTAATGCATTTTTAGCTATAACACGAATTACACCCATTTAAAATGACATTTACAAAAAGTAAACATTTTCGACAGCAAGTGATGCGAATGTACTTGTTGTTTCCACTGTATGTGTATCTCGATTCATAATGATTTGGAATGCGTTTTCCCTTAACTTCCGGCTTCGATTCCACAAATGATGAAACTTTTGGCACATGCTGTTTCGATTTCAGTTGAAAAATGTGTAACTGATAAACAAAATTCATTTTTAATAAAAATTTGTATAGCTCTACTTAGAGCATTATATATATATTTTATGTCTATTTTAACTTGAATTAGTGACTGCCTTAAGCCCTATAAATTCCCAGGAAACCAATGCAATCTTTTTCTCCTTTCAGCTTGTAAATTGTTTGATGGAAAGTCTGTAACTGGACTATGTATTGATTCCGAAATCCATCGACATTAATTACATTATATCTGGTATAAATTTACCAACTCTATAAAATAACGCCAAATAAATCTTATTGTCTCTCAATGCTTGGAAATACAATTAATCCATCTTAATTTATGCGAACAGATTTTGTTAACCGGTTCTTAATGACTCGGAAGCAGGTTTCCATAGTAACTGAGATTATTTGTACTGGGTTTTAAATAGCTTTATGTTGTTTAAGTTGAAATAAAGCATTCTGTGTTTGTTTGCAGGAGATATTAATTCTATTAATTCCGAACGCGTGAATAACTGTCGTCTGATAGAGATGATATCGTCTGCGCCAAACGATTCCATTGGTAAGTACTGCTGTTGATAATGTTACTAGGTACGGCAACAAGGTAGTAGTAAGTTCGTGTTTATGCTGGCATGGCATGTCAGGGGATCATAAAATTTCAATGTTGTCCAAACAATTAACTGGGGCCGGTAACTAGAAGCTATTTTAAGCCTTAAGACGATCCAAATGTATTCTTAGTACATAAGAGTGTAACGAGAAGCAATCCTAATATGATTGACAGTCCTGAAACCTTCATGTCTACGTGCTGTCTACGATTTAACCTAAAGCTTACTTTTCTTAAACTCTGTAACTGGCTATAAGCTGGCCATGATTAAAATGAACCGTTTGGATACTTATTTTGATATATCCAACTTCATGCTGATCGTCAAATTTCATCGCCCTTTATATTTATACAAGAATAATTGTTAATTGTCTTGCTTGAAACCAATACCACTTTTGCTTAAATTCAAGAAAATTCCTAAATCTAATAGTTAGTAACTGCAGTAATGCACATAAAAAGCTCACATTCTGTTTTATTTAAAAACTTTTACCTATTTTTCCTGAAAGGTTTAGGGTAACTTGCATTATAGCTAAGAGTCATCCCTTTCTTCTATACACTTCAACTGGATACCCCTTTAGAGATAAGGAAGTGGGTATCATTGTGTTTCATTTGGTGTTTTGGTTATATGTTTGTGGACTATCAGTTTTTAGGTTTCTGTGTTCACTATAGAAAAATTCTGTTTTATTTGTTTTGAAAACAACTTAACTCATAATAAAACTCGAGGAATATGTATAATGTCAATTGTAATTGATAAATATGCCATGGTTTTCAGATAACCAAAATAAATATTTTCTTGTTGATATTTTTATTTTATACATACTCGTATTTAAATTAACACATTATCCGGTTATAAACGGTACAGTATTAAGAAGGAAGTATGACAACAAAATCAACTACATGTTATCACCAAAATTTCACAACGTGTAAGAATTTTTTAATAGGTTATTTCCGTATGTTTCATTCACTCGTAACAACCTTTGGTAAGTTGTATAATTTTCATATTTTAGCTAGTTTTTTTAATATGAGTTGCAGGTCTAAACTGACTTTGTTTGCCTACAAGTGAATTACAACCTGTATTGTGGGTTCGATGTTCTTATTTAATTTTCCATAAATACAGATTTCTGGGGATTTTTATGGTTATAGAAAAAGGAAAGTAAATTACCCAATCACTATACAAAGATAAGGAGCAATTGTTATCATCTTCCACACGTTCTTTTAGTCGGCCGTTTCCATCGTCATTTTTTTCTTTGGTCAAATATAACCAACGTTTGGTAAAATTTTTCAAAGTTAAAAGACACCTGGTCCAAGCAACCAAAATGGACTACTTTGCTTAAATGGAGATTTGCTTAACCTTGTTGATTTGTTCGCCGACGGAAATGACGTAATTTTTGAAATAGGCATTGCAGATGAATAGGTATAATTTCATGACTTTTGAATTTGCTAATATCTATTTCTATATTGCATCATAAAAGTTTCAACACCAATCAATATTTCTTTGTTACGTTAGCCAAATATTTCCTTAATTTAGTGTTCCTTTATTTGGATTATAGTTTAAAATAATTGATAAAATTACAGGTAATTAACGTTATTTTTGAAAATTTTACAAATGTTTAACTTAGCATTTTACCCACAAACTTCTTTATTCAGTTTGTGAGTTAAGCGGTAAAGTTTACACATTCACAAATTTCTTCTACATATCCTAATATACTTTAATAACTGCAGAATTCAGTTCTCCAGCACTTATTGTTTGTCTTGTCTTGGTTGTTCTTTCTTGAGACAGTTCGACATCTTACAACTTCATATTCATGTTAAACATCCAACAGCTCGAAATTGGTTTTTACATTCTATTTCGATGGTAGCTACTAAAAACGCAAAAGATGAACAACTTAAGCAAGCCCTAAGACCTAGTCATGCATTTATGTGGAGTTAATGTATACGAAAAATATTTTTACACCATTCAACATATTGAAAACGTTAGAAGACCTGGTTGCAAACATTCTTATTAGACTCGTTTGAAGTTTGACTGGAGACTAGTGACAATGTCTAACTTTATGAAATAATTGTTGCAATTCAAAATGAATGTGATATGTTTCCAAAAAAAAGAGAAGTTTATTCTTAATGTTTTCTATAATCTTCCACCTTCACTCTTTGTATACAGACGTTAAACATATCCCTGTTCTAATGTAGATGCAACTGCTAATTAACTGCAATAGGATATCAATGTCTGTTGTAGTAGATTCGGTCGCTAATCTTTTGACGACTATCTCCAGCTAGTAAACCGTTGTAGGATAACCGTTTCTGTTGTGGTATATTTAATTGAATACTCCATCCATCTACAGTCATCATTTCCAGCTTGTTAACGGTTGAACGATAACATTTCCATTGTAGTTGACTCGTCAACTCGTCTTTTACAAGTCATCATCACCACATAGATATTTTCAATCTGATTAAAATCAGATCATAGTAAAAAGATCTGACAACGCTTCATTCTTCTTTCTGCTCTGATGAAGTTTCCAGGATCCCCGGGAGTTGTCATATGACAATCGCTTCCAGCATCTTGGAAGCGGGGATTTCATTGGTTGAGATAATAAGTTATAAGAACAGAAAGTAAAATGAAGTGTCGTCAGATCTTAGTTTAGAAACGGAGTAAGCAATTTTGCAAGATTTGGATTTAATCAGATTGAGCTAACCGTTAAATGATATCTATTTTTGTTGTAGCAGATTGGATTTGTTTTCTAATGACGGTTGTCACGACTATTTTGTAACTATTTGAATGTTTTATGGTATTCGTTTCCGTTTAAATAGATTCGATCACTATTCTATCTACGGTCATCGCCATCAACTAGTTACCCGTCATGGGATATCCATTTCCATTGTAGAAGTTTCAATTGCCCATCTATTTTCGGACATGTACACCAGCTGGTTAACCGTTATAGGATACCAATTTCCGTTGTAGAAGGTACGATTGATCATTAATCTACGGTCATCACCTCCAACTAGTTAAACGTCATAGGATACCCATTTCAATTGTTGCTCGCTCATCTTTCTACGATCTTTACTTTCAGCTATGTAGGATATCTATTTCTGTTAAAGTAGATTGGATTCCAACACAATTCATGAATTTACCGTCCATTTTAAATATGCACGAATGGTAGCCCTGGTTTTCGATATTGCTTATTTTCCTTATGTTTCGTCTTATGTGTTGTGTCCAACACAACCACGACCTCGTAATCTAGATTTCTGTTGGTTTACTGACGTTTTCTAAAAGTATAACACTGCTTGTTCAGTAAAAGAACTGTTTCCATACCTATGTCACGCAAGGGATAATCCTACATGTGTACATTGACAGAATACACCAAGGATTGAATTTTTGTGTCTAATAGATGACATATAAAATAGGAGATGACGCATGATTGTCCCACCAAATGACAATCGAATTTAAACTTCTACAGGTCCCAATACTGCCTTCGGAAATGAACCAGAGTCCATAGCTGTGACATATACTTGACTAACTTAAATATTGCCGAATGTTGATTTAGAACTTTTTCTATAGGATTTTAAATTCACATGAATCTTTTTTGAATTTGTATTTTGCTTGTGCAGCTTTAACTAATCGCATCTTTGAAGACCGTACTTTTTTCAATAGTACAAAAATCCAATAGTACAAAAATCCTAACACCAAAGATGAATATATTATCTATATTGCTTTTACATCCTATGATTTTCCCACGCGTATGCTCTGCTTTTATTTAAATCTACTAATGCATTGAATCAACTCAATGTTTTTTTCCGAATATATTTCTGAATGAAATTGAAATTTATCAATTAACAAAAGATATATCATAGCTATATCTGATGTCAATCTATCGATAAATGATTTAATTTCATGCAATACCGCAAATGTGTCATTCACTTCTCTAACTGCAAATGTTTAGGGAATATAAAATATCCCAACTATAATCAAGTAAGTGAGATTTTGATGGAATAAAATGAATTACCATAATAAAGCTAAAGTAGCTTACGTTCTGCCATGGATTTATGTTTCAAATGTATCAAAGTAGGAATGTTAGTAAAAGGAACTAATAGCATGGAATAACTTATTACCCATAGGCTGGTGTATAAGTATTTACTTGCTATTTTAGGAGGAGGATGATGCAATTAAGGTTTATCAGAACCAGAACAATACTAAAAAAAAAACAAAATTTAGTTTGCAACCAACGGTTTTCAAGAAAACCAAATCCAATTTGTAATGCTGACCGTGAATAACATAAACGGAGCAAGATTTATTAAAAATCTTTTCTGGGATATCACAACTCCCTTAATAATATCGATAATGCTTAAGGTTTTTTTGCAATAGAAGTAGTAGAGCAATCTTTGTCCTAATATAGATTGTTAAACATCATTTATTATCATTGTCGAGGTGAAATAGAAAAATCTCATTGGTCAACCGAATGCACATAAATACTCATGTAAAGTGCTCTAGAGTTACCTGTCCCTGTTATATACAGTGACCCAGAGTTACCTGCCCCTATGATATATTTAGGCACGTTTGTTGGCTGTTATTGATTTTCTATAATTAAATGGGTCAGCTGTCAAATAAACGATTGCATGTTTGTTTATCGAAACGTTTATCTTCTTATCAATCGTCATGATGAAGGACGCTATGCGAGCAGCTAAAGATATTGAGACAACTTAATATTTGAAAGTATATTAAACATATACTTGTAAAAATATTTAAATGATAAAAGATATATTTGTTCAAAACGTTTCCATTAATCGTGTTTTAATTTCCGGGAATGTATTTTTCTTGTTATATTTTCTCAACATTACTTTGAATTATAGTGTGTTAGTTTGTATGTTAGAAGTTATGTTAGTTATATTACTTCCTTGCTTTTATTTAAGTCTAATATAACGATGATTTCTTTGAATTTTATCAACTCTCAAACTAGGTCACCAATTATGTTTATATTACGCACACAAGCGGTTAAGTTGTTTACTGCTTGATCAAACAAATCCACATCAAATATTCTGCAAAACGACACATGATTTTATCGTTTTACGCAAAGAAAGTCCTGAAAGAATGACTTATTTGGTCTCTTCGATTGTTCAACCTAATAAATCATAATATCAAGACTTGTTTTGCGTATAACTTACAAAGTAGCCATCCACCTACGAATCATACACAAAAATTCCACCTATGACTAAAAGTCTACATATATTTCTATTTTTTTATCCTTTTTAGCTACGCGGTCTGAAGTAGCCAATAATTTGTGTCAAAATAGGCATTATCGGCTGCAACATTAACGGAATTAGGAATTATCCCCAGTCAGGACTCTGTATTTACAAAAAGAATCTGAGATTTGTAAATAACTTAGAATTTTTTATTGTTCTTGTTTAAATAGGCGTAGCTTAACAAACGTTGTATAAACTTTTGCCGACCTCTAACAAGTTAAATGTAAAATACCCATCAAGAGAGCATAATCCAAAGAGATAAGACAAACTAAAAGATAAAACGAAAACAAAAAGAACAAAGCCTTGGAATCCACAAACTCCCTTATAAAACAGGAGTGGGATCAGGTGCTCTTATAAACTGCACTTAAATAGCAAAAACGCTTTACAATAAAGACGTGTCTTAGCCATGTTTTTCATCGTAGTCAGTTATTTGTTCTTAACAATTTTTATGCCGTCAAAAGTGCAAACATTTCCGTGGCCATCGCAACTGAAATACAAAGTGAACTGTCTGTGTGTGCTATACGAAGCACTTTTAGAATTCTTCATTATGAGCAAGTTTTAGTAGGCGTAGCTTTCCAAACGTTGTATAAACTTTTGCATATCCCTTAAAAGTTCAATGTAGAATACCCATGTGAGAGATCAAAAGAGCATAATCCAAAGAGATGAGACAAATTTGAAACAAATTAAAGATAAAACGAAAACAAAAAGAACAAAGGCTTGGAATCCACGATCCTCTTATAAACTGCACTTAAACTGCAAAAAAGCTTAATAACAAACAGGTGCCATAGCCATGCAGTAGATCTGTTTGAATCTCATCGTTGTCAGTTATTTGTTATCAACCATTTTTCTGCCGTCACAGTTGTAAACATTTACATAGCCATCGCAACTGAAATACAAAGTGAACAGTCTGTGTGTGCTATACGAAGCAGTTTTAAATTAGTGTAAAGGGAAAAAAAGCCCATTTTACCGATTTTTCAGATATAAAACTAACTTTTGTAAATTTTATGTATTCGATGGGACTTCCTGGCCCATTTAATTATGCCAACTGTACAGTGAGGGATACTGATTAATTATTTCAGAAGGATTTGAGAGAAATATTTTGCTTTCATTTGCTTTATTTGTTACAACAGTTAATTATTAGCGTATAACGTCATCTTTAAGAAAGTATTGTTGGGTTTTGTGATAAAAATAAGGAAGTTGATTATCTTCCTTAGCCGAATTTGGATCATCATAAGAAAGTATTGTTGGGTCTTATGATAAAATTACGGAAGTTGATTATCTTCCTGAGCCGAATTTGGTTCATCTTAAGGTTCCACAATGTTTTCTTTAGTTGGTCTTGCTAGCTAATAATTAACCAGAATGTCAAATTCGATTTAGTAGAAACCCAACGGTTTGTGAGGGATGGTCGACGAAAGGAAATATTTAATTATAAGGCTTACAATAGAAATATTTGACCTTAGAAAGTAAAATTGTAAAATCTATCTCTCGAGCCAAATGAAGTCTATATTATATAAATCATGTTTCTTTTAAAACTTATGACGTTACAATAATATCACTGTCTGTTTTGGTATAGGGTCCGTGTTACATTGTACTTTAGTTTTTTGGCTTTGAGTGAAGTGTTTTACCTACTATTTTCTTTCGTTTCATTTTGATAGCCATGGTCTTATGTGTCTTCTGACATGACGATTTGCCCCCTTTGGTATCTTCGAATTCCTTTCACAGGTTAGTCCTTTTTAAATAAATGGATATAGGTAAGTATAAAAACTGGTTGCCTCATTGTTTGGGGACAGCAAATCTAGAAGATGATTTGTTTGGATTTGACTGCTTCTTTTGCATTAGATCTTTGACTTCCTATGTTTTGGTTCTAATGCTACTGATAAGAGGCTACTCCTTAAAATGCACATATAGCATACAAAAATTCCTCATATTTATTCAACATTGGTAATATTGTATTTTGAAACCACTGGGTATATGCATCTGTCGGTGAACAAGAGGTCCCCGAGGTATTCACCAGCCCAGCTGTCAGACTTGTCTAACATGAAATTTATCAAACACTGTTTTACATAAATTTGCTGTATTTGTTTAAATTCCCAAGCACTGATATTTCGGAAAGGTCTCGAAAAATATTGCAATTAGTAGTTATCACTGCCGTCGGATTTGGCTTCCGATGTGCTTGGATTTGCGAACTTATTTTGCTATATTTGGACCTTTGACTTCCTATGTTTTGATTCTAATTCTGCTGATGAGACTGATGTTACTCCTTGAAACGTAAATATAACAAACCAAAATTTTCCATTTATTCAACATTGTTAATATTGTATTTTAAAGTCATAAAGGTCGAAAGATATTGCTATTTATAATGTGAAATTGTCAATAGGAAAGCTTGAAATCGCATATTGTGAAGGATTCTGTATTTTAAATGATTTAGATGACTGTCTCATGGACAATCATATCACATGTTTATTCTATTTTTTTATTTGATTAATACTTAAACATGTTAAAATCGTCGTCCAGCATCAAAGCTAAATTTTGTACATATAAATTAAATTCTTCTATCTATGAAATTGGCACCACTTATATCATGAGTAAAAAACTTTTCAAAACACATAATAACCAATGTTAAATAAATATGGAAAAAATTAGGTATGCTATATGTACATTTCAAAGAGTAACCTCTCATCAGTAGCATTAGAACCGAAACATAGGAATTCAAAGATTCAAATATAGCAAAAGAAGCACTCAAATCCAAACAAATCGAAATGGGAAGCCAAATCCGACGGCAAGTTCTTGTAAATAGGCTGTCTAGGAGTTAAATAAAGCATACAAGCTTTCAAAGCTCGCGTTTAAGAGTCAACGATAGTAAGATGGGTATGGTCAAAAGTTTTCAATTGTTGGGAAGCTAGGTTTTCAACACAGTAGCTCGCGAGCGTAAAAAAGGCTTTCAATTTGTCAGCGAAAATTTAGAGGTTTTGTATAACTTTCAGTAGGATACTACAGATAAAACAGAATGTCAGAAATAATTCAAGATACATAAAAGCCATGGCATTGAAAAAAAAATGAGCAAGTAATTTGAACTATATTTCATTTGTTTTAAAATTACCAAAAATGCACGATGTTTAGAAGGAAGATAAGCTTTTAAATTTAAGTAAAAATTTTCACTACAAGAGTGCAAATATAAAACTCTAAGTTAAGCACATCTCCCAAAAAACTGCAGAAGCCATCAAATTAATGCTCTATAGAATAACACAGCTTAAGATGTTCAGTATTACAGATATAAGATCGCACCGTCGAATTTGGCTTCACATTTCGATTTGTTTGGATTTGTGTGCTTCTTTTGCAATATGTGAATCTTTGACTTCTAATGCTACTGGTGATCGAGAGGTTACTCCTTGAAATATACATATAGCATGCCTAAATTTTCCATATTTATTTAACATTGGTTATTTTGTATTGTACAGGTGTCAAATAAATCAAACAAAATTAATGTTCATTATAGACGACTTGCCCTTTGGACTAAAAATTTTCTTTGGTAGAATTTTTTTTTTAATTTCCAATAATTCTATTAAAAACCCCATTTAAATTTCCCTGTTTATTTAAAACTTACAAAATCGCACTTTCCTTAATTACTGGCATACACATATATAGCTAGTTTTGAAACATGATTGATTGATTGTTGTGGCAAATAATTAAGGCATGTTCAGGACGAGAACAAGCTATCAAACAATAAATCGTAAAAGGGTTTAGGCCGGGGAATTTAATAGCCACGGGATGCCAAATTGGGATTGTTTGGATAGAGGCGGTAAATTGGCAGAAGCCGAGCAACCAATTCCTTAACCCCGGTTAATCTCGGGATGGCTGAGTAGTTATACCTCCCGCCCAACTGACGGACGCCACATTAGCAGTGATTCTACCTGCCGGTGGAGAAACCGAACGGCCTATTTCTATACCCCGGTCGCCCTCCGAGGGTTTGAAACACGACACTGGTTGATTGATATTCATCCATATTCAGCAGAAAACATCAATTTTTAACATTTTAAAGTTCTTGAGAGTAATCATCCGATGTTTGCTTCAATTTCTAAACGCTGTTAGGAGCTATAATTCCATAGGTTTAGGAAAGCAGTTTAGAAATTCGGAGAACAAGTTAATCCAAGCTTTTTTCTATAGTTTAATTTTGGTTTGTTTGTTCCTTCGTTGTTTTGATCTGTCAATGGTTGATGAAAGGCGTGTTTTTTAAATTTTTTCCCAACATTATTCAATTGAAAATATTTGATTGTGTTTTTCTTTTTGTTCACAAAAGGTGTAATCATAAAAAGGGTCTACGACTAGCAGTCAACAATACGGTTTTGCTGCGATAATGAACAATGAACAATGTGATATCGTCATATGAATATCAATATCTCAGGGAATCAACTAATAAAAGTAATAAAACTCATGTAATAATTTAATGTTGTTTTTTATATTTATAGTCATCATAGATCATTAATAAATATAACATTGCCTTAAAAAGACATAAAAGCATGAACTCTAGATAAAAATCTCAAAGTTACCAAAAAGTGATATGAGTAAGAATGCAAATGATACAAATGATATATATAACGTACAACTCACGTCGGTGGTGTATACCTTACAAATTAGCCAAATATTTTTCATTCATATTGTCATTTGAATTGTCAACAACATTACACCATTCCTTTCTAACACTAAACGAATAATTTATTGTTTTCTTAATCATCATAGCTATTTTCTTCTTCGGATTTCGTTAAATTTTGATAACGGTTTGCTGACCTAAAAAAACCAAATGCCATTTGCCAGTATCAGCATAGCCTTATTTAAGCTCCATTAGTTCAAATAAAAGGCATGTTTGTTCATTTTAACAACATTTAATAGCAACATTTATAACAGCCTTATTCCAAAATTTGTATATGAAGTAATTTCTCATAGTGGAATAACGTATATCAATTGTTGGAGCTTGCTATTAATCTCCAATCTATACATACCAAAGGTAACTAGAGAGTGACTGATTCATAGGAAAAAACGTGTTAACAAATGGGATACTGACATGATTATAATAATCATTTGATTTATCTTTGCTAAATCGACACAACACATCATAAATATGTATTATTATTTTACTAATATTACTATCGCCGTACGACATCTACATTTTCGTGAAGTTGTAATTTCCCTTTAGTTGGGACAATCTAATGTCAACTGAATATGTATATAATATATATGTATTTGCACATATCTTTTTTAATACTTAGCAAATACTTACGATTTTCTAGCATCATCTACAAAAGGTAAACATATTAATTACGTAGTGTCCTTCTTTTTGTCTTTATATGTACTTGCATGGCGAAATAGAAATCCTGAACCAACCTACTTACTGTATGTTTAAACTTTTAGTACAAGGAATTTCATGCATTCAGTCACCCCGCCACATACTAATGTGCCTGTTCATAGCCAGGAACCTGTAACCTAGTGGTTGTCGTTGTTTTATTAGTCATTTATTGTTATATGTTCACCATTTTTGCTTTAGATTAGGTCGATTGTC
>JAULBM010043004.1:0-10744 GCA_032357055.1 Geukensia granosissima | reverse complement strand
TGATGGTTCTGAGTTATGTTACTGGAGAATGTAGAACAAATCCCAATTCCATTCTAATTGAAAAGATATTTTTAGAGTTTGATTATTTTATTTCTGTTTTTCTTCAGTACACTATATGCTGTTCGCGAGAAAAAGTCCAACATTGTAGAAGATATCAAAACCGTTCTATTAAAATCAAATATAAAGCAATTTTCCTGACCTCCAAGATGCAGTGACGAATGTTTTTTATATGGGTACTATTCTAAATCACAATGTTAGGCCTCTTAACAAGGACAAATTTTATAGATCTGGAGATATGAGTCAGTTTTAGAAATAAAACGTTGAATATATATATCAAATATCGAATCATTCCATAAATCAGTTATATTAACTAAAAGTACAAAACATGATATTTTCTGGAATAATATGAAGTCTTGTATTTCAAATACACATCTTTCAGTGCAGAAATAAAAAAACACATATTCGCTACCCTACATATTATATATCATAAAAAAAAACAATAATTGTTCTTTCAGATACAATAAAAATCTTAATATTGTTTTAAAAATGAGTTATTGTACCCATGGGATGGTTTATATATAAATATATATGAGGTGATAAATTTTTACGTTTTATTGTATTTTCGAACTTCTTAATGAATATAAATTTAATGGCGTTTGTATCATTTGTCAAAATTGGTATCTTTATTGTTTTGCATGCATCTTAAATATTTATGTAAAAAAATAAAAACGAAAACCGAATTATTTCTCCGTGACTCAAGATACGCAAACGTTACCATACAAATCCTATAAAAATCAGGAGAGACCCATTCCTGTCCATTTAAACTGCGTATATCTAAAAACAACCTTATTGTCCTTACAATATTTTCCATTCTTTTGGCTTTGCATTAAAGAAATAAAACCAGAGGGTCCAAGGAGCCTGTGATCGCTTACCTGGCTTAGAGTTGCCGAATCAGAGTTAATGTGAACAAAGATTTTATCACATTGCTTGATAATTATCTGCCTGTTTTTAACATAATAGTAGTCTAATACTGGTTTCTGAAAAGAATATGAAAATAAGAAATTCCCATAGGGTCCAATGTTAAACTAAGTTTCCACATGGCAGTCAATTTGAATTTCCGACCGGCTAACGATTCACAAGTTAAATAAAGGACCATCAAACAATTATTTCTGCTAAGTAACAATTATATCAACTAAGTAGTTACTGACAAGAAGATGTTTGAAATTTGGACCAATCAGAACACATAATTTGCACTGGCGGCCATGTTGAATTTCCAATCGGCATCAATTTCATGAATCTGTTAAAGGACCACCTGACTAACATTTCTGCTAAGTTTGGTTGAAATTTGTCAAGCAGTTCCTGAAAAGAAGATGAAAAGGTGAAATTCCCATATGGTCCAATGTCAAACATGTTAAACTAAGTTTCCTCATGGCGGCCATTTTGAATTTCCGATCGGAAAACGATTCACAAGTTACAGGACCATCTAATAATAATTTTTTGCAAAAGTAATTCGAAGATACCAAAGGGGCAGACAGAAATCGTTAAGTCGGAAGACACACGAGAACATGACCAGCAAAATGAAACGAAAGACAAATATAGAAAACACAACATTACACTGAAAACTAAAGCTGGAGTAACACGAACCCTAAAAAACCAGGGTGAGTTCAATTTAATCCACTTTGTAGTTTCTGAAAGGAAGATGTTCGAAATTTGGACCAATCAGACGCATAATTGGCCCTAGCGGCCATGTTTAATTTTCGATCGGTACCAATTTCACAAATCTGGTAATGGACCAACTGCTTAACATTTATGCAAAATTTTGTCGAAATCTGTTCAGGGGTTTCAGAGAAGAAGATGAAAATGTAAAATTTCCATAGGGTCCAATGGTAAACTAAGTTTCGTCATGGCAGTCATTTTGAATTTCCAATCGGCAAACGATTCACGAGTTAAGTACAGGACCATCTAACAATCATTTCTGCAAAGTAACAATTTAATCCGCTTTGTAGTTTCTGACAAGAAGATGTTTGAAATTTGGACCAATCAGAACAAATAATTGGCCCTGGCGGCCATGTTGAATTTCTAATCGGTACCAATTTTACAAATCTGATAAAGGACACCTGCCTAATATTTCTGCCAAGTTTGGTTGAAATCTGTTCAGTGGTTTCAGAGAAGAAAATGAAAATGTGAAAACTAACAGACAACGCCGCCGGCGACGACGACGACGGACGCAAAGTGATGACAATAGCTCACCTGGCCCTCTGGGCCAGGTGAGCTAAGAAGTATTTGACAATAATATTAAGAATAAATAATAATAAGTATTTTAAAAATAATTTTATTATATATTATTCCAACTTAATTTTAATTTCGTATCATTGATACATAAATTTACATAAGTTTACTTACGTAAGTTTGCGGTCAAATCTTCAAAATTGTTACTTCTTTTAGTAGTATATTGCTTCTCTTAAATAGAAATAGATTTAAGCTATCTATTTTACTGTAAGGCCTTGTATGTTTTTATTTGCTCTGTGTCAGGTCAATTTAAAACCTACCCGTCGGTCCGCACGAAAATACACAAGCACATTGAAAACAGCTTAAATTTTTTATATATTGCATTTAAACAGCTTATATTGACTGCATATGTCTGAGGCCGTAACATCTACAAACAGATTACCAACGCTTTCAGAGCTTTCGATATATCTCTTATTTAACTACAAAACATTCAAATTATTTTCTATGTTTGTTTTTGATGACAAAAGGTTTAAAACTGACCCGCAAGCGAATGACAAACAAAGAAAAATACAACTTCGCCCTAACCGAGTAAAAACAAAAGCATTTAAATACAGGACTGAAGCAAAATCAACTGTCAGGAATTTAGATACGAGAACGAAGCACAACCCAGAAAAGCAAAATCTTATTTGGCGGTTACTTAGTCGTAAACTGTATTGTATTTAAGCTTTGAAGACGATTTTCCTGTCGCAAATTGAGTTTCCCTGGCGAAGTGCGGCAGAGCAAAGAAAGTGGATATTTGAAGTAAAACATTGAATTAACACACTTTCTGTGAATTTTGAATTCAGAAAAGAATCAAGGATGGCTTAATTTGTTTAAACCTAACATATATGTGATGTAACACTGGTAGACGTACGTCTGCTCCTTTGGTATCTTCGAATTCCTTTTATATCAAAAACTAAAAAGCACAATTTGCATCTAAAGAGGTTTTCTGGATTTACCTTCATCAGACACGCTAGGGGGCAAGAATTAGAAGATCAGTTAAACTTTACAAATTTCTAGTTAAAATTATGGCTAAATGAAATATACAGTTCATGACATAATGAAAGCTGATAAGCCAAATATAAAGATAAAAATCAGGGAATTTTTAAAAATACAACAAACTCCAAAACACAGTTTAATACCCGAAAATAAAACTCAAAGCACGGGTTCAGCTTTATAAGGCCTCCTCACAACGCAAGAGAAAAACATCCTAATAATATTTAAAAGAATGGAAAGAATATACTAGTACTTTATTAATGATTGAAGAACATTTGAAGAAATATTTGATAATTGTCATATCTTGGTATGTTTTAACTCTGCAAATACAAACTGTTCAGTCCTGATATTGGTCGAAAAATAATCTGACTATATTGTGAAGAATGGAGAACTTGAACTTAATTTTCATAGAAGAAAAATTTCTTGTCTGCTTTTCGGCTGAAACATTCTTTGACTGAGACAAAAATCTCAGTTCCCTACCCACCGAAAATCAACTTGTAATTGCTTTACTATGACTATTCATGAGTTTTCCGATATGACTGATGCACTACACCTTAGCTCATTCTATTCTAATGACAAAAAATGACGTGTGTTTTTCTTTACAGTTACTCACTTATGCTAACAGTCGAATGTCCCAGGGAAGTTTTGTCTGTATTATTATCAGAACTTGCTGAAAAAGAATAATATTAGTTCAAAAATAAGAGACATTGATTTTGATTACACAAAGGATACACATTTAGGTTAATTTTTAGGAAACTTTTCATTCTCCGAAACAGAGTCTCCTAGCTTCCGGTTAAACCTCAAGTAGTCAACTCTGCCATCGGTGGTAATCACCGATGGCAGAGTTGATTACTGGAGGTTAACCCAAACGTAACTATTCGGCCATTCACGCTCATTCCAATAGCCTCGTACACATTAAGCGTAGGGATAGAACTATTTATTTGAGAAAAGAGAATGACCGAATACAAACGATTGGTTACCTTTCAATGAACACCATAATCAATATGGCGGACGCCTTCGCTAAGCATATTGAAACAGTAATTACATGTGTTTGGAAAAGCATTGAACAACGAAGCATAATTTTTTAACCTTATTTTCGTACGAGTAAAGCGACAAGACGTCTGTCAAAACCAATTTCGCATTCAAACCACAGTGTTTTTGTTGACAACGGAATATTACGTCATTAACAAATTACGTAACAATAAGTTTGTTGTCGATGACGTTTCCTGATTTTTAATGAATCAACAAATTAAACAAAATTATATATCTGTATCGTGTCATTTGACCAAAACCGCATACCATAGATACATACTTTTCTTAGTATAGCTCGTTACCAGTCAAAATGTTGGGTGTGTTAATCATTCTATGCCATAAGAATCAATCAAGGGGTTAGTCTATAAAAACAGCAATCCATGAACAATACCAATCCAATAAAAACAAATGTATGTGCAGTTGGCAAGCAGGTCACCCTTTGATCCCAGTTCTATCGACAACAATGGCGTCACGTGACCGCGGAAAATGAACGTCATTTTCGGTCCAAAAAAACGACACGAATAACACAAAATATTAACGCAATACTTAATCAAAGACATGCTTAATACATTTTGGAGATTCTTGAATATATTCTACACCACAATTTTACAAAATAGTTTAAACAAAGAGTCTTTCGAACCTTAAATTTGCTACTGAATACGACATGGCCGCCGACAGCACTGTCAGTGCAAAATTTCAAAACTGAGATTTCTTCCGTAAAAATGGAAATGACGGGGCGAATTCAAAATTGGTGATTGCTATCAATATGTTCAAACCTCAAACCTCAAACAAAATTTCAAGACATATGGCTGTTGAATACGCAAACGTCAAATTGATTTCAGTTTGAAGGGGTCGTTTTTCATGTGTTTCCTCCTGTAAGAGTTATCCCCCATTTTACATGCTGCCTCTCTATAGAACATTTGATACTTATGATTTAGAACTACAATTTTAGGCTTTTTCACACATTTATGAAATAATTTATGTTTGGAAGAGAGTAAAACTGTTTAAAACATGCTGTAAATAAGTATCCACAGTTATTTATAGTCCTGGATTATTTTGACACTGAAAATTGGCAAATTGTTACATTCAGAAGTAAATGTTGAAATGGACAAAAAAGAATGGAGAAGGAAAATAAGTTATGTTTCATAACGTAGGAAGAAAGTTATACATGTGACTTATATACTTGTAGTTAACTCCTAATTGATACAGGTCCATGATCATTTTTATTCTGAATTTAAAAATCTCAGCTTAATTAAACCTTTATCCCAGTAATCCAACATTGATCAAAGAGTTTTTTTCATATTATTTGATGTATTTTATAAACACCCTTAACTTTTGAATAAAAGAGTGAGTCTGAATAAACAAGTTACCTCAAACACACATTAGGCTGCATGTTTTCTAAACTAATTTACTTTTTTCTGTAGATAATTAAATTAATATCAAAACTCTATTCCCTTTCCACTTTTTCAATATATTTTTCTGCTTAAATGATTTATTTTTTCCTAATTTCTTGGTGATTGATTTTTCATATACGTTTTCCAGAAACTGACTCCAATTAAAAATTGTTAAGGATTGCAACAAGTCACACCTGGTCCTGTAGTTTCTGTGACAGTTTGCTTAGTTAATATTATAAATTTAGATCTATTGTTGTTAGAACCACGTGAATATACATTGGTTCATGTTGAAAATGGATAATATCCTATAACTTACAATAAATTATCCAAGAGGGAAGATATTTTTTACAAATCCTAAAATGTTGGTCTAAACAACAGGGCAGATACAATACATGATATGTTGCAATAAGAATATCTGATTACAACCAGTTTGGCAATAAGATAAAAATCAACAATAAACTAACCTGTAAAAGGGAGAGCATTTCCGTGCCAATGTATTAGATCCATTAACTATTTAAAATGAATGAGAACCTCATGATTTTCAACATATCCTAGCAAGAAATCCAAGGACTTTTCTTGCACATGCACATTTCTATTTTTTAATGACTCCCGAAACGCTCAAACACTACATCCAGAACTAGTTAAGGACATCTTCCGTGGCATAAAATGTTATTTTAAATCAAATTCCACTCATCCAATGTCATGAAAACAACATTGTCCACATGCATCAATACGCGGCGTCTTTCTCAAATATGACCGAGATTCGTCGACTTTGACCTCCAATTTTTCAACATTGTCATTTTGTATATGACGTTTGTGTTTACAAATGGGTTAAAAAATTTTTGTGAGACAATTAATTCCTTAATTATAAAAAAAGATTGCATGCATTTAGACGGATTTTTTAAAAAAGTAAAACCGCAAATTCTTTGAAACATCCTATCGAGCTGCCACTGTTCAACATAAAAATGGATGCAAAACGGTAAACAATTTTATGATGGGTTTTGAGTTTTATAACTTTGAAATGACGGCATGATATTTTGGAAAAGCTAACTTAAGATTTTAAACTTTCGAAAAAAATTTTAGTCATTCAGATTCATGCTTGAATAGGAACAAGACCCCAATTAATTATCCCCCTTTTTCCATAGGCCACAATAGTAAATAAATCTTGTCTTGTCTTTATGAAGCTTTGTTGAGTGTTCTGGTCTTCTGTGACTTGTTTTATGTTGTGTATTGAATGTTTTTTCTGGCTGTCGAATAATCTTTTCCAGCATTTTGCCCAGAAATTTTGTTTACAGTGGTGATGGGGTCAGTCAATCTACTTCCGGGTCATGTTCTGACGCAAAGTTGGGGCAAATTACTTAATGTGCTGACACCAAGTTTCTGTCAATTTGACAAAAAAATCATACTGAAAATTAACATATGGTTCTTCTCCTTTCCATCAAACATATATTTGCTTGCATTTGAAAAAGTTACCATCCATACAGCATCTCTGAAAAAAGTTCACAGATTTCTTTAAGTCCTACATTCATGGGTACTGAACTGGTCCCAAATAACTGGGGTCCCGTTCCTGTCAGACTGCAAAACTGTTTCATCTGAAAAAAAATAAAATGGAGATATGTATAATGACTTCTCAAACTTACGATATAGAGAAACTTTGTAAGGCTATAACTTTTTTTAAAGATATTTCCAGTCTGTAAGTTGTATTTCACTTCTGTAAACAATTTCTCCACGAAAACACTTTCCAAAATAAAATTTTACTTTTTAAAGAACACTATTTTGATTTTTAATTTTTTTTTAAAATTAAAAGTTATTTTAAAAACATTTTAAAGCACAAAATCCACAAAAGATAAATATTATGGAAGACAAATATCTTGTTTAACTTACACTAATAGCATTAATGAGAAAAATAATCCAATTAGTAGTAAGTGAATAGAAAAGAGGCCCTACTGCTATGAAAAAATGATGTTTGAGCTGAACAGTCTAATGTCATTCTCGTACCTGTAGATCAATCATAAGATCTGTATGCCAACAATTAGTGACAATTTTGTGTCATAATTATTCACTGCATTATCCACAGTATAAATAAAGATGAAATAAGGCTTCCTTTATATATTTTGAGTCTAAAAATACTGTGAACAACCATGAAATGTGTTCGGAAACGCAGTAAAAATTGTTTCAAACCTGGACATATTTCCCATAACAAAGAAAAAACTATGGATAAAAAGTCACTGGACACTGAAGCTGAACCTCAATCCCCAACCTAGACTCGAGTGATGTATGAAAAGTTTGCCCTTTAAACCTCGACTAGCGCTGATGGCAGGTGCTACTCTGTTCCAGATGTTGACGATAAACCAGGCTCCACAAGGTATTTACGACCAAAGTCCAGTACTGGTAAGAATTCCTCTAACCTGCCAAAGACAGGAAAGACTACTGATGATGGAACCAGACTGGTGAAAGTGTACTTGATTGTAGACATGATGAACTCTATATACTTTCTATATAGGTTACAAGATGTCGAATGTGATGGTTTAAATGTTGCCATCAATAAAGAGACCAAATACGGATGGGGGTGGAAATACATGTGGAAATGCACTGCGTGCAAATTTGTATCCCTATCATATAACACATATGAAGAAATTAAACAACGGAACAGAGGTCCTAACCCTGCAGCCTGGAACTGTTTCTTTCAAATGGCATTACAACATACACCGAGGGAAAACAGACGTGCAAGAATTCTTTTTGCTGGAGGATTAGATGTACCACCTACCAAGAAAACTACGCAACGATATGCAAATATAGTGCCAAAACAAATGAAAGAGTTAAACAACAAGGATATGAAGACAAAAACAGAAATTGTGAAAAAGGCCCGTGGAGTTGAAAACCCCTTCGCACATATCTGTAGCAACAGACACTAGATACAACAGCATGCATATTGTAAGTACAAAAAAACCCGGAGAAAATGCATCACAGGCTGTGACTATAGCATGTGAACAAGTGACTGAAAGACAATTTATAGTAGCTTTAGTATTCCATAACAAGCTATGCTGGACTGGCGCATGGCTCATTAATAAAGGTCTGTCGGTCATTTCCACTGATGGACACAGTGGTTTATATACAGCAAACGTGAAGTCATCTGTACACTTGTCAGAGTATCTATTGGGCAAAGAAATTGGCACACAAGGCATTTTAGTAGAATATGCAGTTACAGATGGTGATCGGTGTGCTGCACAAGGAATTAATGATGCTCTTCAAGTTCTGCATCCCATGTGGAAAGTAGAGAGGTTTGCAGACCCAACACATCTAGGAAGGTCTCAGTTTAGACAATGCAACTCTGCCAAGTTTAGTTGCACTATGTTTCCTGGAACCACTCGAGAAAGAAAAAAAACATGAACAGACAGTATTAAGACAAGACCTGAAGGCAAGATGCAGTTTAGTCTTCAACGAAATGTGGTAAAAATATAATGGGAACTTTGAAAAAATCAAAAAGCGCTTACCAAAAGTTCTGGAGTCTACATTGAGTTAGCATGGTGGCGACTGCTCTTAATTTTGATACCATTTTTATGTCTGTGGCGGTGGACACTCCAACTCGTGGTGGCTAAGATAAATTTTTCTTGGCACACACAAACTGTTCAACCTGAATTTGAATGAAAATATCATGTTAATAATGCAAGAATTACTGAAGATGAAACTAAGTGAAGAAGCATTGCTGAGTATGAGATTTAACTTTGATACACAGAAATGTGAAGCGGTTAACCGATTACTGAATGTTTCCTGTCCTAAAATGTGAACTTTTCCAAAACCTTTGAAGAAAGAGCATCAGCAACCTTTCACTGCCTAAATAACGGATTAGCAACTTCTATAAAGGAAAAAGTAGAATATGTCGGGGGAAGCCTCTCATTACGTTCTGGAAGATGTCTTGATGACATCTAAAATGAAATTGAATAGGATAAAATATATCAGAAAAAGCCAGAGACAAAGAAAAACCAGACTTCAGCAGCGTGGGAGGAAAACTAAAGAGCAGATAGAGCAAAAGCAAAGTAGCAAACTGCCAGATGAATATCGAAAAGGTCAACTGGATCCACAGCTAGATGAAGCACTGGTTAGAGGCATAACAGGAGATCACCGATACCCACTTCCCACACCTGGAATGTCAACTAGAAATGGAAGACGACATCAACATTCAAACACAGGCTCCGAACCAGCAGATTTTGAATAAAGATGACAGAATTTACAAATACAGCCCTTTTCAGGGCCAACAAAAATTTTCAAAAAGAGATCTAAGACGTTGTACATCAAATATTTTAATTATTCAAAAATAAATAAAACCCCATTCCTTACCTTTAAATTATAATTAAATGTAAATAATAATCTGGATAATTTTCATGACTTTGGCATTTCCTTTCATTTTTACAATGTAATCTATTGTTGTTTATGAAATGCGACTCTTGGGAAATATGGCCTGAATTTATGCATAAGGAGTTATGGCACAAATGGCTACAATCTACGTCACAAGCCCAATTCAAAATTTTTTTGTAAAAAGAATAAAATTAAAGCGATGAGCCTTTTTTCTTTTCCAGGTTCCAGAAACAGGATCTAAATATGAAATCAGGCCATATTTCCCGTCTTTGGTCAAGCCACCGTGCCATATGATGCATTCCCCATTTTCAGCCAAATGGCTATTTTCTTTAATTTTTTCAGAATATTTTTCAAAAAAACCCTCCATTTTAACTTGAAAATGGTGAAGTAATATCACAAAGTCACCATGACCTTTTAATGACCTCATTAAAAAGAGCAAAATGGCCTTTTTAGGGGAAAAAATGTTGAAAAAAAATTAAAATTTTAAATTCGCAATTTAAATTTTAATTTTAAATTTTAAATTTAAATTTGACAAACCAAATTATTTCTTACATACTCCTTTACAACCGTGCAAAATTTCATAATTCTATCATGAAAAATAAGCTCACAATCACACTAGAAAGTGCCCAATGTTTCACCCTTGACAGGAACAAGACCCCAATTAATTATCCCCCTTTTTCCATAGGCCACAATAGTAA
>JAULBM010042994.1:0-10744 GCA_032357055.1 Geukensia granosissima | reverse complement strand
CAGTATTAAGCTATTTACAAGTGCAATAAAATCCATATTAAAAGGTTTAAGGATAATGCTGTTACGATATCCTTTACGGATAAGTTTACAAAGATGATTTTTAAGACCTTGTGGATTTAGTTTATATCTTAAATGAATGGTAAAATGTATCCCCATGTATGAAGTGAATGCCCATATATTCTCACAGTTATGTAGATAAGGTCGATTGTCGTGTTTTATGTATAGATGAACATTCTGTGTTTCGGGGCCTTTCACAGCTTCCGTTAAAGTATTGACTCTGTGTCATTTTTGAAGGCCGTAATGGGATCTGTAGAAGTTTAAATACTACTGTCATTTGGTAAGTGACTGTCTCATGGACAATCATGCCATATCTCTTATTTTTATATTTAAATTTTTAACTTTTTACCTTTTCGGACCGTGACAGGAAGTACAAGTATGATATCATATACATTTGTATAAAACAATATTGTTTCCTTGCATTTTAGTACAATTCAAAAGTTTAAAAGCCAAAAAAGTTGAAATATACAATATGACTACTAAAGTTTTACGATTTTTAGTATAGTTTACAAAACCTAGCAGTGTTAAAACAGGGTTTGTTTCAAAATTAATCGATGATAAATATTCTATGTTTGGTCGGACTATTGGAATCGTTTGTTGATATTTAAAGTGAGAACAATCGAAAAGATGTTTGAGCTCCGTTCCCAAAACTATCCCAAATAAGAGCTGCTAGATCATTCACCCATAGCGACTTTTCCTCGCGTTGGAATTATATTAGGATTTCATAATACACGTACTTGAAAGTATGCATGTTTTCTTTGTTTACACCTTGAGATAGTATAATGTTCATCCCACAGCTAAATAGCCAGATGTTTGTCATGGCATGATTTATTACGTAATTGTCTAAATTGTCATTGTCAACAATTACCAGATTTGTATCTTCTTTTAATAAATCTATAAAACCCGTGGCTTGACCGAGACTCCTATTTGGTTAAAATTATCTTAAATTTTAATGCTTGTGTTAATAATAATCCGGGATTTTAATTACAAAGTAATTTTTGGATAGAGTCAAGGAATAAACACTATTAGAAATACATCTTTGATTTTATGTGATAATGTCAATCGTTCTTTTCTTAAAACGTTATCTTGAACATTTAGCTAGTTACCGTAGTATAATGATAAAGAAATATCGACAATTTTCAATGCAAAAAGTGAAGTGCGCATCTGTGGTCTGTCAAGTTATTCCTAAATGACTGTTATAACGTTTGTGACTATACACCGGCTTTGTCTATAGAGTAACACGAAGGGTGCTACTAGTGGAGCAAGAGGACCTTACTCTTCCGGAGCACCTGAACTCACCCTAGTTTTTGTAGGGTTCGTGTTACTCCAGCTTTAGTTTCAGTACAGTGTTGTGTGTTTTATGTTTGTCTTTCGTTTCATTTTGTTGGCCATGGTCTTGTCTGTTTTCCGACGATTTCTGTCTGCCCCTTTGGTATCTTTGAATTCCTGTAAAGTTATTTATAAATATTGTATGTAAAGCACAAATACAGAACATATATACATATGAAGACAGTACCCAATTTTAAACTATATTTTCTAGATCATTATCATGCAAAACATTAACATTTTTGTAGTTTAATTTGAAATTGCTAAAAAATGAAAATAAAACATTGTACAACATTCAATATTTACGCAGTCTTATGGCAAAATAGTATTTTATTATAACAAAGTATTCTTTAAAGTATTTAAAACAATGTTAGCCTGTTTCCATTCTAAGTTTAAAACTAAATAAATATCATAAAGTACCTCCTCCTTTTCAAGTTCTGACAATATCGAATTTATACTTAAACTCATTTCACAATTTGAATGTTATTTATGATGGTTATGAATAGGCCTTTTACGATTCTTTTTTATTATAAAGATAACTATTAACATTAAGAATACTTGTCTAAATTAGTTTTTTTTCCTGCGATGATGATGATTGAATCATGGCGGTTTTTTTACAGATATAAGTAGTATGCCGTGAAATGAGTAAAAAACGGAAAAGTCTGAAAATATTCAAAGATACCACAACAATAGACACTCATCATTAACATTCACTGGAAATCTCAATAGTGAGCAATAATGAACACCATTCAAATTTTTATAAGAATACAGATTATTTGAATTAGAATGAAAACAGTGAAATATCAAAAATTGGTCTTGGACCATATCCTTTCTAATTTATAATGTAATTTTTTACCAAGCTAAAATCAGTATATCGGTATAAAAATATTTAAATTTGTGCCTTAACAGTCAGGATTACTACCATTATATTGAATGAGGTCATGATAGGTCAAATATCCCTAAAACTCTTAGTATTTGTCCGGGGAAATATCAAACCATGGCAATAAAGGTATTGATGATTTAAATACAATAAATTTTCTATCCTCGGATTTTTTTCAACCAACCAAATGAAATTCTTACCTCAACAAAATTCAACATATGTGCAAAATCTGTAAAGTTCTTTTGAGAAATTCTTCAATAAACTTAATTGATGCTTAAAATTCCTTTAAAAATAAAAATTGGAATTTTCTAAATTATAATTTTTGCAAGATTTAGGAAACATTTAAATTGTTGGATGGTTGTTGACTGTTAAATTGTTTGAACATCAGTTATTTTTAAAGGTAAACTTTTGGGTGACGAAAATTTAATGTCCTTTTGTCTTTTCTTACTTTGTTACAGACGACATTGCCGAGTCTAATATATGTATTTATGGCGATCACCTCTATGTTTGTGAGAAGTCTATAGTAAAATACCTTTGTTGGAAATAAAAAAATGCATAATCTGAGATTAGACAAATTGGGAGCTAAAAAAACTGAAAACAGAACTGCGGATTGCATGATCTGCTTAGCGATCCTTCTCGGTTCGTTTAGTTTCTTTGAAATCTTTCTTACAAAATATAAATAACGAGCAGGTGCTTCGGAAAGGTTTGTATGTTTTACAGCAATGGAAATGTGCCACCATATTCCAGGCTATATTCTGCTTAGAATGACAAAGGATATCTATCCGTACCAGCTTTTCCATTTAATATCGTCGGATTTTTTTCTCAGTATTATAGTGAGATATTGGATTCGAATTTTTCAGATCAGAATTGCCAGTAAAGATGTTGAAAAATAGTATTCATGTGTCATTCGTGCCTGAGTCACCAGGGTCGACTCACCAGGCCCGACTAACCAGTAGATTCTTTCAATCCGAGTGATATTGATATGTGTCTAATGTATAATACCCATGCTAGAGTTCAAAAGTGCTTAGTCCAAGGGACAAGACAATTTCGAAACAAATTTAATGATAAAACAAAAACAAAAACAAAAATTGGGATGCCACTAACTCCTTAACAAAAAAAGGAGCGGGATCAGGTGCTATGAAACGGTATATGATGTTTCATTTGTTTCAAAATCTTTGTAAAGTCTACGGACAATTAAACATTATATTTAACCGATGTATCGGGTTTTTAGTCGGGTTTGACTTTATTTTTATAAGAATCTCTAATTGTGCATTGGTTGTTTGATGTCCAAAGTATTTTTCGTTTTTTCAGGAAAACTAGAATAATCTTAAAAAAAACAAATAGCACAAGCAATGTTCTTGTAAACTTTGTTTATTGTACAAAATGTTCGTGTCACATACATATTTAACATGAGAAAAAGTTTTTACAAATGGCTAACCCCGATACTCGATGTCCCATTGTCACTATCACTAAGTGTCCTGTATAATTTAAACAATACATTTTCCTTTGTAATAATATACATCGTCAATAGCAATGTCTCCCAGATCTGATATGCCTATAGCTGCTTCCAAAACAATCTGAAATAAAGAAAAAATAACAATATTCGTTCCGTAGTTTTTTAAGATGTTTTTGCCTATTCTTTACGTTATGGTAATTTGTATACACTTGGTAATAAATATGGAATATTGACATTTTCCGTGTAAAAATACAACTTTGGAGACTTGCATGTAAAAACAATTAGCCAGAATGTCAATTTTGTTTTACGCAAATCTCATTATTTTACTTCAAGCTGCAAAAGTGTTCGATATAAGATTTTTGTCAATGGCTATTTTTATGAGTTCTGAAATCCACATTTTGAAAACAATGTTAATTTTGTATTCTGGACAGAATCCTTTAATGTTTTATTTCATACATTTTTATTTATTTATTTTATTATTTAACAATCCACTAATATCATGCAAGCATTATTTGTCATTTCCTTTTAAGAACTCCGCTTTGCAATGTTTAGCCATACCTATTTCTAATGTAAGGTCGAAAATTAAAAAAAATTCTTGATTGATCTAATTAGCAAAGTTATAGCTACTTGTTACGAAATTTGACTTGTATTTGTTAATTTCAAAGCAATATATTTCATCAATATTTGGTAATGAATTCCTCGCAACTATGAAATTACTTGGTCTTTTCTTGAGATTTCAGAAACTTTTTTACATTTTGTAATGTTTTAGCATGATCATCTTACTTTTTTAATGAATGTGTTGCTGTTTAAACGTTTTTTACCAAGGAAAGCTAACTGTTGCTGAATTCCTTAATTCAATTGTACCAAGCTATTGTTTTTGCTTTTTAATCGTTTGATCAAAATATTAATTGGATTTTGATAGATAAATATTTCTTGCTAGATCTGTAGATGCTGTATTGTTTCAATTTGTTTAGCAAACCTGGTGATTGTAATATTCTTAACATATATTTTGAATAAAACTATTATTATTGTTTAAAACGAAAAGGTCTGCATTGTGCAAAAAAACATTTTAAGGATGTAAGCTGCTCATGTTCAACAATTTTTGTAGTTTATTAGAACTCCCCGGGTTGGAATTTATATTTTGCTTTTATAATTCCATTAAACACACCTTAAAATGTCATTTGATAAGTTTTGATGAATTTTTTGTTATTTCTACTTGTGTCTTCATAAAGAAAACCTAATAAGTTAAAACCTATGAAAAATCCAAAAAAAAGTTTTTCCTGCCAAATTCATATGCACATATCCTATAAATGACCTAACAGACCCATCATTTTTTCTTGCTTTTTGTTCCAATATAAATGTTCTTAAACACTGGCATAACCTTTTCGAAACCTTGTTATTTTTTGAATTTTTAACCAGAGTGGCAAACATCCTAAAGCTTCAACAGGGGCTCTGTTACCTGGAAATCTTGTCCAACTGTAAATTCGTCAGAGAAAACATTCCACTGGTTGGCTTGTTCGCCTTCCAAAGCTTTAAATTCTTTTGTTACACTGCCTACGCGTATATTTATACTGAATCTGTTAACATCTTTACCAGACATATAATAATAAAATCTCAGACAATATGTCCCAGCTACGAGCTGTGGACTAACTAATCTTGATAGTTGATTATGATGACTGTGGGCCTCTGCTAAGGCATAATATCCTAAAACAAATAATTTATATTTAAATTGATATTCAAATATTTTTAATTTCACATTATACCAGAATATGTACTAATAAACCAAGATTTAACTGAATGGGGTGTCGTTTTTAGGTTTTTTATCGTGTATTAACTATTTCTATTGTGCTGTTGATATCGTTATATCTGACTTGTTACGGAATCAAATCTGTAATTACATAAGACTTTTACTTTAAGCTAGTACAAAATAATTCCACTTTTTGCCACAGCTATACTTGTCACATATTCAAAAATATACCTGGCATTATTTTAATTGCACGATTGTTCCTTAAACATTTTGAAATTACTTGTTCATGCGATGGTCCTGTTAATATTTTTATGTGCCTTTTGTATCTCATAAAATCTTTTTGTCTTTGAAACTACCAAAAACAGTCATTAAATGGTGGTCCTGTGAAATATTTTCATTATGATGTCATCATGTGACATACCTATTCCATTACTATAGTCATGTGATGGTCCTGTTAAGTTTGTTTTTGTTGGTCCATTATTTCTTACAAAGTCAAAGTCGTTCAGGGCATCTTGAGTCCATTGACAGAAATCATCTTCAAAGTCACATTTTAAGGCACCTACAAATAATCGTTGTGATAATTAATAAAGTAAAAATCACACCATAACTCTTTTATTGCACATGGCATTCTTAAAAGTTCCAATTACATCAGATTTCTTAATTGATAAAGGTTCAATACATATTTATTCCAATGCAATAGTATTAAGTTCATTTCTTAGCAAAATTACGCGCTTTATGATAATATTTACATACCTGACTACTATGTTATCGTTAATATTCAAATAGGCAATGCGTTGTATGTAGTTTTAGATCGATATAAACACAGAAAATTCCAACATTTCAAATTTTAAAGCTTACCTGACAATAAGTCCTGCTTGTGTATAACGTCTCCAACTAAAATAAATACAAAGTTCTTATTATTGCTTGGTTGAAGAAGCCTTAAGATTTACATTTTGTTTTTTTTTTTTTTCTAATTATTTTGATAGAAAATGGTCTGGCAATAGTTAAAACTTTAATAAGTGTAGTAAAACTGTAAATGCGTGTAGTGGGTCTTTTGATAAAGCAAACCGAAAATTATCATAAAATAATTATTCATTACTACTTTAAGTAAAATAATGAAAATGGTCATTGAAAAGAAACACTGCAGAAAAAAGAGAAGACAATTAATGACAATCATTATGCTGCGTGTGAGTCATATTTACCTCTGCTACATCCATATCCTTCTCTAAGATTTTCAATGTCAAAATCACTGAGTGACATCGACCATGGGAATACTTCGCCTTCATATTTAGCTTGCATGGATGGTTTTGATGGGTCCTTGGCATAAGCGTATGGGTAGAAGAATGTAACAGATTTGTAGTCAAATGGCGATTTGAAAAATGTTGTGTCATTAACCTTGGCAAAGTATGACTGGTATGCTGAAATAGAAATCATGACATTGTTTTCTTAATTTGTAATGTCACTATGTGTATTTTATTTCATGAAATGTTATTTTTCGTAAAGTCAACGTCTTAATGGACAACCTTGTCGCATACTCAATCAATTGTAAATTTAAAACAGTTCCAGTCCAATAATTTTTCCATTTCTATTTATTTGGACTTTCATTAAGATATCGACATTCTCTTTTATACTCTGCATGTCTTCACATAAACAGTCTGAATTTTGTTCTTAACTGCTTACCCACGTTACCAATTTGAATTTATGAACGAGTCAGACACATATGGTTGTGTAAAGAGATTAACTTTTTTACTCTCTTCAAAGTTTATGTGATATCTTTTTTCACTTCAACCTATGTGCATCAATATAAAATACTTACCAGTTGGAATATTATCGTAGTTAACCTGAACAAAGTTATCCCTTTCTGGTCTTCGGAAAGCATTATACACTCCCATTGTGTACATTAAAAGTTGCATTATGTCAGCTTTTGCCATGTTGTCAGTTACCTTGACAACCTGTTTGCCGCTGATACGTCCAGGCTTGGCCACTCTTCCGAAGGCATCTCTGAAAATTACATTTAAATATACAACCTATAAAATCGCAAATCCCATTTCTATAAAGTTTGTACTAATATTTCATTTTCCTGTAATATAATATTACACAATTATCTTAAAATAAGATTTAATGCTGGATATTTCTTTTTCTAAACATAAAAAAAACACGGGGTCTTGTTATCGAGTTTTAATAGCCAACTAAACGAAGTTTAATTTTGGATTTTACAATAAAACACTTGTTATTAGTTTATAAAACAGATTCCGATGAAACACCATCCTGATTTTGAAATAGCACACATAATATTCATCATTATAAAAACATTAGTTGGAGTTGTTATGAGATGTATGTTCACCAAAAATTGATTACAGAAGCAGATTATTTTGATGGGGAGTAATCAGTATTGTTAAGTGGAATTTTGTTTTAATTGTTGTAGTTTTTGATTTGTTTGCTTTACTGGCAACCTTAATACAGTCGCGAAATTGAAACGTATATAATACGATGCTGAATATACCAAATGGCGAGAAAACTTTCCTGTTTATGTAAATTTAAAGAAATTCCAATAGAAAAAATGGAAAATTGTGGAAATTCAATAAGTTTTTAATTAACAAAATGGAAAGATATATCATATTAAACATACGATGATTCTGTGGAGAATTCGACGTAATCTTCTTCATTTTTATGTGAGATGAATGTGATGCACTCCCGTCCTCCACTGTAAGTGTCAAACTGGATCTCCTGGATTGAAGCCAATACTCTCTCTCTGGTGTATCCGGCTGAAAAAAAGAACGTTTCTTATTTGTAACATATTGTTATTGAAGATTTTTTTACCAAAGATTATTTAGACTTTCAATGCTTTCAAAAGCTTAACTGATGATGGAAAAGGGAATTCGAAGATACCAAAGGTCCACTCAGTAATACAGGCAATCGCTTTGTGTGCAGATGAACAAACACGGTTAATAAGCTCTGCTTAATTTCATTCTTTCGGAATATGGACATTATTGTCGGTATTGTGTGGTTATCTGACATTTGTACAAATCATTTACAATTTGTACTTCCAATATTTTGGCCTCATACATATGTGATGAAAGTTATTCAAGAAAACGATTTTTAATGCAGATTCCGTTATTGTATTCAGTTTCGTTGCCATATATATTCTACTTTGGCTTACTAACTCAAAAATATCTAGCCAATTCTGAGAACAGACGCTTATAACACTGGGATTACTAATACGAAAATATCTGGCCAATTCTGAGAACTTAAGCTTATAAATCTGGGGCTACTAACAAAATATATGGCCAATTTTGAGAACAGAAGCCTATTTCTCTGGGGTTTCTGTTGTTACTTACAAACAATATCTGGCCATTTAGGAGAATAGATGCTGATTTCTGTGGGATTACTAACAGTTAAAAAATCTGGTCAATTCTGAGAACAGAAGCTTATTACCACACTAGAGTTACTAACACAAAAAATCTGGCCATCTGATTTTACTAACAGAAAAATATCTGGCTATTTTTATTAGAAGGTGTATTACTTTGGAATTACTGACAAAAACATCTGGCCATTTCTGAAAACAAAAGCGTATTACTATAGAATTACAAACACAAAAATATTTGGCCAGTTCTAAGATGAAAAGGTCATTTCTATGGGTTTACTAACACAGTAATATTGATCATTTCTGTGGAAAGACGTCCATTACTATGTGATTACTAGCACAACATTTTTTTGGCCATTCTTAAGGTCATACATGTAACTACAGGATTACTAACAATAATATCTTGCCAATCCAGAGAAATGCGATTATTTTAGGATTAAACCAGTAATTCCGTTAAGCTTAACTGTTAATTACTCAGTGACGTTTTTACACCACCCTGTTTTAGGCAAAATAATTAATCTATCTTCCTTTTAGAACAGAAATGGAGAAGAAAGAAATTTTATGTAATTTGGTGGTAAACAAACAGATTACGATTATACATTGGATGTAATAAAAGTAATTCCGTTTAAAGGTGAAATCAATGAAAACATGAAGTTAACAGACTAAAACTTACTGACTGTATCTGCGAAAGTTATTGGAATTCTTCCAAAAGGCCATAACTGAACATTGTCGTCACCAGCAGCACGTGTCTGTAAATAAACAAAATATTGAAAAATATGAAGGAAAACCACAACTGTATGATAACTATTTTCTGCCCCTTTGGTATCTTTGATTCCTTTTGAAAACGAAGTAACTTATCTATTTTATCTAAAGTAAACAAAAATTTCATAATATGAAATTAAAGGTCCAGTGTAGAGTATCCATGTGAGACATCAAAATTACATAGTTCAAAAAGACAAGACCAAAATCTACCAAAATAAAAGCGTGAATATATGTACAATACTACGGCTCCTACGTGATTATCGTACATTTACTATTAATACAAAACAACGACAAACGAGACCAAACTTCCAAACAGTGGTGACACGTCCTAGCTTTGGCTAGTACGATTTACCCCACTGCAAGAATCCCTATCACATTTTTGTTTACGTGGGAAATAAAAGCATTTCCGTTTTAACATCATCGGGTGGAATTGTCATAAATTTCAGTTACATGTTATTTCATTCACAAATATTTTAGAATAAAACGTCATTGAATAACCACCCATTAGGAAAAAAATCGGTTTTCATCTCTGGTTGGTGCAAATAACGTCAGCAATATTGTGACGTTGCAAATCTTTATTTTGTGGCGTTATAAAGTTCAGGAAAATGCAAAAATGAAAAATGCACGTTTATTTAAATTTCTTTAGTTCCGCATTGAATAAAAATGGCTTGGGGCAGTGGTTATAAGATGAGGTACGAACGTTGACCGCTGGTTGGAGCTTGAAACGAGACATGTGGGTAATCACGAGAATTATTTTTTTTTTCGATTTCTTTGACACATAAGTCTAATATGTGCAGAGGTGTCAACTTTTGAAAAGTCCTTTGAGGGAGATCTCCCTCATAAAAATTTTTCAATTAGGGAGATTTAGCGTAGTGCCATTTGCGCGTCATTTTTTGCGTACGGAAAACAAATTTTTAAAAAAAGCAACTTTTATTAATTCCTTCTCAGTATACCAAGTTCTACCAATGTATTAAATATTTGTTTATGTTTTTATAAGTCAATATCACAGATCAGGTGGGACCCACTGGCATGTTTTTTGTATGTATTTTTTGCAGTATTATAAGAATTATATTATATCATGTACACCTATATTCACATTGAATTTCATTTCCATCCACTTTATCTTTCCCATTCTGAGGGCTTCGTTTAGCT
>JAULBM010042983.1:0-10744 GCA_032357055.1 Geukensia granosissima | reverse complement strand
CAGTGGTGAAAGATTAGAAAAACACTTGGATATCCCACCCGACATACCATTAAAGTGAAGCTCCGCTTCACTTATTATCATAACAACCTGTCTCAAAATACAATTTTAATGTACCACTACATAGTTTTGATAATATCACAAAATTGCAATCATAATGTAAATAGTTTTCAAAAACAAAGTCAGTTTTATACGAACAATTTAGTGACAATTTTTCACAATCTGTTAAATTTGCATGCCAATTCTGATAATATTGGTCATTAATATGATTTTTTATATATTCAAATGAAACATTGATATTATCCTGATCAAGCCATAAAAAGTTCAAACCAAGACTATACAATAAATTACGTAGCCAAATAATATTCTGTTTACATGTGCTGGCTTGAGCTCACCAAAAGAAATGGGATTCAACCCTTGTTAAAGTTCTTGTGGACTTACCGGGGGTAGCTTGCAGCAACTAATCATTTACATATGTTATAATCTACTTGACAAACTCTGTATCTTTCCTTCTCATATCAGTTTGAGAAATGAATGAAGGGTATTGGTAAATGCAGTTTAACATACCCTTCAACTGGGCAGAAATATTCAAGCAGAAAATTTAATTATATGTAGATCTACAGGTAAATTCATAGTTTTTAAAATTTACTCATCAGCCAGTCAAAGAAATTCAGCTTTTACAATAACCTACATAATTTTCTTTAAAAAAAACCAATACCCTTAATGTTAAATCAAACTGACAAATCAAATCTGAACAGCAGTTTTTAATAAAACTTACTCAGTTGGAACCATAGGTGGTACTGATCCTCTTTTAAACTTGAAATTGATCATCTTCACCTCATTAGGCAGACACTGTAAAATATAACATTTCATAAAGAAATATTATGCATTGGACTATTCTATTGTCTACAGTCACATCTCAGTCAATCAACAAAGCTTAAACACAATGGTTACCTAAAACGCTTAATGACTTTTTCAGTCCAATCAACTTTAAATTATTTCCAATCAGAATATTCAAAAGTCTTAGAAAGTTCACTGCTCATCTTCAGCCATTTCTTTCTGATTTTCGAACTTCTCAGGGTTTATCAATTTCATAGCACTAATATTTTTTGCCCAGTGACCCCACTTTTCATTTCATAATTAAACATATCTGAAAATTTCATTTGAGAAATTTTATAAAATTAATGTTATTTATTCTTATTTATTTTTTTTTTTACTTTTTTAACTGTTATACTGTGCTAGAGCATCCTCTGTTGGTGACTTTTGCAAGCTGGTGACAGTTAACTGATACATTTTTAAAGTGCAAATCCTTTATCCCATTTAATACATTAATAATGATGTATACTTATGTTTTACATATGGTTATTGTATTCATCTATATATAAAGATTTCTTTAACCATGATTTTGTTCCAATATGAAAGGTCATAACCTTTTGAAAACCATGTAATTTTACCATAGTATTGAACATAGTTAACAGGAACAAACTTAAATGTTTCCTCAGTTACTGTTCTGTGTATATTAAAACTTTGGCAACTCAAAATAAAACAACAAATCAATTCAAATCTTGAGCTGTATACATTATTTAGGGAGAACCACTGGCTTTGAGCTGGGAAATGACAAACCTAATATCACTTGCACTGTCAGTTAAGTGCATTGTTTTGGTATAGTAAAAAGCTAGGTGACAACTCAGTCTGCATTTAAGAAAGTCTACAGTGATCAGTACAGGTCAATTTTAGCTATTCCGTTTCCCCTTGCTTCTTATTTTTCTTCAAAATGCATTTCATATCAACAATAGGAGGCCTGGGTGGCCGAGTGGTCTAGGTAGTTGATTTAAACTTACCTGTGCAGATCACTGTATCCTATCAACTATACGGCGTGAGTTTGCGCCTGGGTTTGTACCATACAAAAACTGGCATCGCACATGATAAAGTTTGTCAGTTACCTGCCCAAGGTCGGTGGTTCTCTCCAGGTACTCCAGCTTCCTCCACCAGTAAAACTTACCGCCGCAATATGACTGAAATATTGTTGAAAGTGGTGTTTAACCTCAATCAAACAAACAAAAATATCAACAATACATGTATTTGCCATCACTAGCACTATAAGATCATTTATCAATGTTCCCTTTGAATGCCTAATAAAACGATCTGAATTTACTAACTTAAGCAGAAAGCTTATTTCCTTCTTAACATGAATTTAATTCTAAAGATGATAAAATTAACCCTGAAGTGAATTTACAAAAACCAACTGAAGTAAATACAAAATTCTATGTAAAATTTAGGTTTAATTACATGACAGTCTCAATTTTCCTTTATATAAAGGAATTACTGTAAAAGATAAGTATTCATTGATTCCATTTTTCCCAGAATTTTTTTCATACCTGTTAACTGCTTTAAATTTTCAAATAAACTGCATTTCACTTAGGGATACCAAGAAGAACTGACAGTTTGCTGGTACAAATTTTGGCAAGAAAATAATATCTGTGCAGATTGTGAAAATTAAAACCCTGGGAATATTGCTACTATTACAGTAAGACAAACTTAAACATACCCGCTGACATACTGAATCATCCACAGTAGCTTCCAACACAAAGTCAGGTAACCATATAGCATTTTTACAGGTTGGATATCCCATACAGCCAATATAATGTCTGAAATAGAAGATCACTTACATGTTACAAGACATTCTGTCAGCAAAACTCATATCATCATGGCTTTTCTGTCCTTGGAATGAGCCGAAATGAATTTCCTTCCTATGTGCACATCTTCACATTGTGTCTTACATTGTTATTAAGTTTCATTGAACTCTATTAAACAGTTTAGGTGGAGACGGGCTTACAATGTATATGGACAAACAGACAGTCAGGGTAATTCCTATATACTCATGATCTTTCTTTGCTGGGCTAAAATAATATCCATTGGAAAACAAATACATCTTACCATACCTGTTAACCCACTTTAGGAGGGAGACTCCCTCTTTTGGGGCAATCTCCCACTTTGAGAAAGTCTCCCATGTGGGAGAAACAAATCTCCCTCTTTCACAAATTACTCCCCCAAATCTCCCTTTTTGCAGAAATATTGCACAAATCATGTTCTAAATGGCTTGTTTAATAAAAGCCAATGCAATGTTTTTGCAATAAAATAGTAATTGAGAAGCAATCAACAAATAATTAATCCTATTGTTTTGCTAATTGCTCGAATTTTGATCAGAAATCATAAAATATCATGCAAGCCACTGTTTCCACAAAATATCACAAAGCTGTGCCAAATAAGGCCAATATATTGCTAGTTGGTTCCCTTGGGAAATTAGTTCCCTAAAGGGAACCAATATCCAAATGAAATTTTTCTAATATGCAAAGATAAATGATTATCCATCAAACAGAAAAATAATAAGCTCCTTATGGTTGTCTATAAAATATCTTTGTTGATTAGTCATCAAATACAGTGTAAATGTTTTAATGTAAAGGTTCATTAGGTCTTGGTTTCAAACTAATACAATACTATAGTTTGCTAGAATTTTCTATTTTTAGCTTACTATGAAATACTTTAACAGTTGATCACAAGATCATTTTTTAGAAAACATGTCTCCAATTTAAACTGAAGCAATCATAACTATTGGGTCATTAAACTGAAGCAATCATAACTATTCGGTCATTCTCGCTCACTCCAATAGTCTCGTACACATTAAACGTAGCAATAGAACTATTTCTTTTACAAAACAAAAATGACCAAATACATAAGATATGTTAAATTTCAATGAACAGCATAATCATTATGGCGGACGCCTTCGCCTGGCACATTTAAACAGTAATTGCATGTGTTTGGAAAAGCAATGAACAATGAAACATACCTTTTTAATGTTATTTTGTAAAGCAAGAAGACATCTGTCACAACCAAATTCACATTAAAACAACATTGTTTTTGTTCACAACGGAATATGACATCATAAACAAATTACATAACAGTAAGTTTGTTGTCGGTGATGTTTCCAGATTTTCAATGGAACAACAAATGAAAAAATTGAAAAAAAGGAGAGAAAAAAAGTTTGTGACATCCTACTTTTTAGGTGGCTTAGAAGGAATATACAATGTATATCAGCATTAAGTGTGATAAAGCCTAAATGTTTTTTATTGGGATTATATTTTAATGAGTACTCAAATGACCATAATTTACTTCCGGCGAACAATTTAAGAAGAATTTCTTCTTTATGCATACGAGATATTTTGATAGCAAAGCGGAAATAGCCGAGTAGTTACAATTGAAACTGAAGTGTTCATTATCTGGCTGTTGATGCAGAAAACAGCTTTGTAGTATATTGTTAAAGCATTTTTAGCTTACATCAGTAGTTCATAGGTTCTATAATTTGTTCTTTTTGTGTTAGGACATTGTTAATGAATCTGAAAGTATGCTCTTTATTTAGTTCTGAATTTCGTATTTAATGAAAAAAGAAATCCATGTAATATGGTACTTCATCACTGAAGTCCATTCACAATATATATTGCTATTAGCTAATTTTAGTCATTCTATTTTCAACACCTCTTCAGAAAAAAAATTTTTCTTATCCTTACCCTTTACCATCCTTCTTTGTTTTCAGTGTCATATCCTGACCACAGTTCCGACATTTCTTTACTGGTATGGCAGCCATTACATTTAATACTGAAATTGAATTTTATTAGGACTTTGAATTACATTTAGAACTGGAAAAGCTAGTCCTATTTATAGTGCATGTCCAATTTTATTTGTTCACATTGGCAATAAAGATGGTCAACCATACTTATTGTGCATTTCTAAAGCCACTTAAAAATTCTGAATGTGGCACTGCTGTTTTGCGATCAAGACAAAGAACACCTTTTGTTTCAATTGATTTTTCTCATTTTCACGACTTTGCACATAGGGTATTTTTGGGGCAAAATATTAACAAACTCTGTGAAAAATTCACAATTATCTGTTTGTCACACAAGCAGCTGTTACTCAGAAAGAGTCTTTAGAAATACAGTAAAACTTGCCACTGTGGTCCCCTCTATTAAGCAACCACTTGTTTTAAAGGCTACCTATTCTATTTCTCATTGTTGAAGGTTTTAACATGAATGAAATTTGTCTTAAATGGTCACTTTTGCTTCTTCCCCAAGGCTGGGCACCGGAGCCATCTCCAGGGCTCGATCAACAGAGCTGACCCAGCACAAAGCCCAGGTGGCAGATAGGGGAGGCCCTCTCATTGGGGGGCTGCCAGGTTATAATACAGAAAGCCTGGCCATGGACAAGTGGGTGATGTGTTTGGAGAGTGCCACGCTCCTTGCACGTAAAAGACCCATTTTGTAGTTTTCGAAAAAGAGTAGGTTTATGCCGCTACAAAAGCCTAAATTTTTGGTCCCTACCCATCACTCCCTATTTCCAGTGGCAGTCAAAAATTGTTTCCCTGTTGTGCCCCATCCCACCCCTTTTTCGATATTGATAATTGTTGAACTTGTTCTCGTGCTGAATATGCATGAAATATTTGCCACTGGATCTTAAGCAACCAACAATCAATCAATCAATGTTCTTCCCCAAGGTGACCTCTTCATACAAGTTTGACTGTAACAAAATTCAACCAATTACCAGCCCTGTGACATGGATATAAGAATTCAACAAATTACCAGCCCTGTGACATGGATACAAGATTCAACAAATTACCAGCCCTGTGACATGGATATAAGAATCAACAAATTACCAGCCCTGTGACATGGCTATAAGAATCAACAAATTACCAGCCCTGTGACATGGATATAAGAATTCAACAAATTACCACCCCTGTGACATGGATATAAGAATTCAACAAATTACCAGCCCTGTGACATGGATATAAGATTCAACAAATTACCAGCCCTGTGACATGGATATAAGAATCAAGTTTTTACAATATATTACCTTCTTCTATTGGAAGATTCTTGGCCTCACCCAGATACTGTGACAGTGATTGGTCTATTTTAATAGCCTGCCAATAAAGAATAAAAATGACATCAACAAATATCACAAATTATCCTTGGTAGAATTGCTATCATATGATCAATTTACTGAATTCCCATAGAATTCTGTCCCTCCAGTTTTAAAATGTAGCATGGATGTGCTCTATAATTTCAGTACTGATAATTATTGTATTTTTGTACTAAATCAAGCAAGATGGAGGACAAAACTGATGTAGTAAAAATAGAAATTTTTCTAACAAGCAAATTTATTCTTTGATTTTATGTATATATTATCTTAGTTACTCGGTAAAATTCTGGGGCAAACAAGTGGCTTTATTGTAACTTGTCCCTTCAGAAGAAATGATGAAAGAAGAACAACGGATGCAAAGTTGTCCCAATAATATATTAAAGAAAGAATAGGAAATTTATGTCAGAAAGATATGATCTAAATTGTACATGCATCTATAACAAATATTCAACAGCCAAATTTATCTGTGTTTTAAGACATAACGTGGGCCACAATAAGAAGATTAGTCAAATTTTCTGAATTTGTAGTTTCATTCATGGATCAAATGAAATATACAGTTCATGATGTAATGAAAGCTGACAAGTCAAATAAAGAGATATCAATCAAGGAATTTTACAAATTACAAATTTGCAAAGATCTAAACTGTACCTTTCAACATACATTACAGTACCTCAATGACATATCAGGATCAGGTGAGTTAAATAAATATACCTGTCTACAGGCCTCCATAAACACTTCCTTATACTTTGCAATCTGCTGCTGAAGAACCTCTAAAATAAATAAAGTAGGATAAAAAAATCAATTACTGTAAATTCAGAAATTATTGTGTGCATTTATTATTGCTTATCTACGAATGGAGACGATAATGCGAGTTTTTTATTTTTGCCGTTATTTGAAAGGAGTCACATATCATAACTGGAAAATTTTGGAATGTGAGTTCTAATTATTCCAATTTCAATCCTGTCACATTATTCGCAATAAAAACACTGCAAAAATTTCTGCATTTACAGTACATTTATTTTTCGATGGGAGGATGAACACAAATAATTGACAACAAAGAAGTCTGTTTGTATATATAACATTTCCCTTATCTAATTGATCAATTGCTTTATCTAAATGCTTATAATGTAAATTAGTTCCACATAAGCATTTCTTTCTCTTCAATTTTTTCTGCAATGATCTGCCATATACAGTGAAAACTCAGTCAATCAAACTTGAATGGCTATCCAAAACCAAATTAATATCATGAAAATCAGGGCTGTCCCAACCAATTTTTTAGTGCATTTAGTGTTCTTTGCATGTAACAGAAACTCCGTTATTCAAATAATCCTATATCTCAAACAAATTTAGTTGGTTTCTTGGGTGCTTGAGCTAGCAAAATTTGACTGATATATTATATTCCCTTACTTCTAACATATAGCTGGTAAGAGAAATTCATAATGTTACAGGAAGCTATGTTTTCAGTGATGTTATCTATGTTTGGTCCTTTTAATAGACTTTTTGTATAATAATTGACTAAGGTATACCATGTTTCATATTATAAAATTCCCATTGATTCCATGTGGTGTTAAAATAAAACTATGAATTAGATAACCTTACCCTATCATACAAATCATACCTTCTTTGGTTTTCTTTCCTTCACATATTCTGAAAATATATGAAAACTATCACCATACATGACATTTCTAACAGTAGAACTTAGTATTAAGTCTTCCCCAGGAGACATTGAAGGCAACAAGTTTGGTTAATTTCTGTTGAATGGTTTAGAAGGAGTATCAGATTAGAAATTACCTCCCCCATTCTTTAGCATACTGCAAGTCAAAATTTCAGTAAGAATTTACAGCACTGAATTCCTAGGAAAATAAAATAGGAGGTGCAATAATACATCTAATGATAAAAGAGACTTTTTCATGGCAGACATTATTTAGTGCTTCACATGAACATGGATCATTTGGATTTGAGAGCTGACCTTTAATGTTTTTGAATTAAGAGAAAAATGAAAGTAACAAAAAGATAGTTATATATCAAAACACATTTGTAAGGTACGTAATAAGATAATTATCTCCAGGTGTTATTAAATGAAAATAATCATACCACATTTTCTCATTTGCAAAATCCCTAATATTCTTTTGAAGACTTTCAAAATATGTTAAAAACTAAAATATATTATAAAATTAATATCTGAATTAATGAAATCTTAATTTCTATATTTGCATATATTCTATATCTCGACAATATTGAAAATGGAAAGTACCTAGCCTATAAATAGAACAGCCATATATTAAAGTCATTTTCAAATAATTCTTCCAAAAAAATTCTGATAATGTGGATAAAAGCTTAAGCTGCATAAGTGAACACCAAAATATGTACAAACTGTTAACTGCCAAATTATCTATTTATATTTCACTTTTAACAATATGTACTCTAAACTCCATTATGACTTCAGTTGTGTCCCTTGATATATTTAATATTTAAATATGTGTAATTTTCTAAAGGAAATGTAGTTAAACATGTTAATTAAATACAATGTCAGATTCTATATTATTAAGTCAGGTCCGGAAGAAGTGGTTTATCTACCCATAAGACAAACACTATACACTACACCACTTCACCATTAGACCTGGCGACATTCTTTTTTTTTTATTGTCAGTGTCTGAATTAATTTCTAATGTGAAGTGATATTTGTACTAAACAATCAGAAGAATGAATAAGATTGCCAGTATGACATGTGCTGCCTCTTGAATAAAACACACCACAATTTCACGGAGATAAAATTGCTTTCCAACCCAAGATAAATGACCTGATGAAGTTTTAAAGACTTATAATAAATTATCTGGAGAAATAAGGCTTAATGTAAAATGTAATCATAGTAACTGAAGTTAAAGTGTTATCACAGTGCAGTAAGTGATTATTTCCATTATCATCCCATGCAGTTAAAGCCACCTATTTCTCATTGTTTATGTTGAGTTTTGACCCTTAAAAAAACTGACTAACTTACTTTGACTTTTATGGTGTTTTTTTATTTATATGTATAACATTCAGGTAAGATTTGATGAAATTTATAAAATATGGAATAGGCTATTTGTTTCATTCATAAACTGATATTATAGGCAAAAGTGAAAGCAAGATTATTCTTTATTACTTTTTTTGTGATCTGTTTATTGTATTTTGTGAAAATTTTAAATTGTATTTGTTTGAAAAAAACCATTTACTAAATTTACATATACAGAATTTTTTGTTTTAGGGCTATCTAGAGCTCTTTATAAGGACTGTAGGGCTATCTAGAGCTCTTCACAAGGAATATAGGGCTATCTAGAGCTATCTAGAGACTATACTCAATCTGGATAAGAAACAGAAGACATTGTTAAATTTAGCAGTCATCACAAGCCATTCATCATCTATGTTGAATGGTTTGTGATGACTGCTAAATTTAACAATGTCTTCTGTTTCTTATGCAGATTGAGTATAGTCTCCTTTACATTTACTCCATAACTTCTCTTAAGTATAATGTAGCTATGGCTATTTTAAAACATATTGTTTCATGAAAGTTCTACACACTTTGGTTATCAGACCTGGAGATTATTATCTGACTACCTACCATACAACTGTGTATTTATATATTACTATATTATTGTAGCTTTAATTTTTTCTGTTTATTCAAAAACATTTTAATTATTATATGTTTAAAGCATATAAATAATTAAAAGGTTTGAAACCACTGAAAAAATTAAAGTTACAATAAGAAAGTAACATATAAATATACATATGTAAGGATAATCTCCAGGTCTGATAACAAGAGTGATAGATTTAACAATTTCTTCTGTTTCTTATGGAGTATAGTCTCTGTTACCTTTTACCCCATATCTTCTTTAAGTATAATGTAGCTATGGCTATTTTAAAACATATTGTTTCATGAAAGTTCTACACACATTGGTTATCAGACCTGGAGGTTATGTCTTACTACCAACTAAACAAATGTGAATTTATATATTACTATATAATTGTAACTTTAATTTTTTGTTTATTCAAAACATTTTAATTATTAATATGGTTAAAGCATATAAATAATTAAATGTATGAAACCATTGAAAAAAATTACAGTTACAATAAGAAAGTAATAAATAAATACACATTTGTATGGATAATCTCCAAGTCTGATAACAAGAGTGTTATTAAATTAAGATGATCACACCATATCTCCTATTTATAAATATTGGCAAGTTTGTAAATTTCAAAATATGTTTACAACTAAAATGTACTATAGTAACAATATCTGAATTAATGAAATCTACATTAATCAGTTAATTATCTATATTTGCAAACTAAATAATCTAACAAATTCCACAATATTGAAAATGGAAAGTACCTAGCCTAAAAATAGAACAGTCATACTTTAAAGTCTTTTTCAAATAATTCTTCCAAAAATTCTAATAATGTGGATAAAAATTGCATAAGTTAACACCAAAATATGTTCAAATTGTTTACTGCAAATAACCTATTTTTTATTTCACTTGCAACAATATTTATACCAAAATGTATACTCATTCTCCATTATTGACTTCAGTTGTGTCCCCTGATATATTCAATAATTAAATTTCAATCTGATCACATCGGCCATTTCCGTCATAAAAATCCGGTAAAGTGACCTCTGACTTCAGTGGTAACCATGTTTTCTGCTTGTGAGCGCGGCCATAATGGATATAAAAAATTCGATTTAAAATATAAACACATAACAGTTTGACTTAAAATTTGAAGAGACTGACCTTTTAATTTATTAATT
>JAULBM010042972.1:0-10744 GCA_032357055.1 Geukensia granosissima | reverse complement strand
CTTTTGGACCCTCCTTAAAAAACGGTCGAGGCTAGATCACCCAAAATCAATCCCAACCTGTATTTTATATAGAGTATTATTGTGTTAAAATTTGAAATGGATCCAAATAATAGAACTAAAGTTATTGAACGGAAACCTAACTAGCTGTCTACGGACGCCGACGCCGACGCCGACACCGACGCCGACATGCCCATAACATAATACGACCACAAAATTTGTGCGGTCGTATAAAAATAATTGCACAGAAGACATTATTTCCAATATTTCCTCAAGGACTGTTAGCAAATCGACACAATATCTTCCTCTGAAAGCAAGTTGATTAAAAGTAGTCCCGACCATCTTGTCAATCATGTACGACAAGTAGTAATTATTTTACCAATGTCTGCTTCTTGCGATTCTGCTCAATTGGATAAAGATATTACCATGTTTAGAGATGACAAGAAATCAATTCTCTCGTTATCATCAGCTGGTTTATTTTTTCAACCTTATGTGAAGTCAGTTCATTGACCTAATTTGACCTCCAAGTTGATCAAAAATTTAAAGAGTGGAGTTAGTTCTTGGGTTTATATTCTTGACAATGAAAGGTTGACCGTGCTCTCAAACTTAAACAAAGGCGACTATACCAGATTCGGTTACACTAATTTGATTTTTACATGGTTACCATTATGTTAAATTGTTACGTAACAATTGACATTTAGACCAAAAGGGAAGGTGGAAGTCCGATTTATTTATTTACATAGAAGACATTGGTCTGTCAGCTATCATAACTCTTGATTTCACCAAGTGATTTTCATCTGATCACATAAAACTTGTTCTACCTTATACTAGTATATACAGTAGCGGCCTGGCGAAAGTTATATTCGATGCTGGCAATTTGTTAGGAACAATAGCTATCTAGTGTTCAATTTGCCAGCCTCCATTGAACGCTCGCCAGCCTTTTTGACAGTCAAACTCTTTCAACGATTTGAACCCTAGCTAACTACAGTTAAAACTCGCCAGCCCATTTGGAACATTAGTCAGCTACCGTTGAAAGCTATTGAACGCTTGTCAGATTGAATGTTAATATAACTTCGTTTGAAAATGATGTTAAAATTCCAATTAAGTTATATTATTTTTAAGACCTCTGATAATGAATTAGAATAAATTAAATGTTAATGATAAAAATAAACTTTTGGGAGATTTCTACGACGATTGGATCTCATTGCAACACCTCGTAATTAGGTCCATAAGTTGCTTAGGCAAAATTTCATGTTCCTAATCTAACTGTCCTGATTTGACATCTTGTGACAAATAATTCCCTGGCCTGATCACCACCCCATCCGTGTATGATCTATTGTTTGTTATCTTTTTCTCTTCCTGCAATGCATGAAAAATTTTCCGCTGGACGTTGAGCAACGTCAAACTAACAATAAAAAATATTACAAATAACAGAAATACGACGGAGTCGTTTGTACTTTAAACGTTCTGAAATTATTTATGAAAGGGGAATAGATAGTCCATCTATCTATTGCATATCTATGTCCAAAACATTAAGTTTATTTTGAGACACAGTTTATTTCACCCCTTAATTCCCATGGAAGCCTTATGGGTATATCTGATAGTTTTTTTTGTGTTAAATATCCTATTCCTTTTTTGTGCTTGAGCGATGGAGACAAACTATTCCCCATCGCCTTAATTTCCCATTTTATCCAGCAGCATTCCAATGTTTTGTGATATAAACTACTAAAAATTTTGATTGAAACATTTTAATAATTCATCCATTTACTAACACTTGTGTTTGATGTTTTAAATTAGATCTGGGACATATGAAATTTCGATCCCATGGCAGTTCCTTTTTAATTGATTTTATGATTTATCTATAACGAACATGAAATCGCTGTCTTTTTCGGCAATGCTTACACAGATTTATTAGCATTGCAAATATTTTTTCTTTCATTTATTATCATCATTTCCATATAGTTAGAATATGTTTAAGTCGACTCTGATTCCAGAATCTGGTAATTCAATGGTTTCGCTAGGTTTGTCTGAAACAGACATGAAGAACTTCAAGAAATGAAGAATTTGTTTTGGCACCCAACTGCAATACATTATAGTCAATTTTCGCTTACAGGCAAAAGATCAAACTTTGAATCAAATAATTTGCTCAATTACAACTTGTTTAAAAGATCTACTTTTGCTTTGACTCTAAAGATAAATTTCGCAACAATCGTATAGTAGCACCTCTAAGTAAGCCCATTTCCGATCATAAAAATCCGTAGTATACAAAAATTAGGCAATAAAACAAAAACATCCATGTGAAATACAGTTTTTTTTATTACAATTTCATGTAAGAGCGGAATAAATGACATGATCTTCCTATTTTCTTGGTTTAAAGCGTGTTTGATAAAGGTAAATCCAGAAAGCGCTTTACATGCAGTTAAATTTGGTTTTTGAATTATTTTTACAAAATTATGTAAAATATGGATTGTGTATTTCTGGCATTCATTCTATATTCTTTCTTTTAAATATCATAGGACTCATAGGATAAAATAATTATATTTAGTAAAAGGATAATTCATAGACAGCTCTTCCGAAATTGGCTTCAACTTCTTGTATATGTCAAATGTCTAGTCCCTGCTGAACGATTATGTATATGCTTAAAATACGAAAATGTTTTGCATATATTTATATAAAATCGGTTAAACACACCAACCTTACATAATTATGAAAAATTGTATAGAAGGCACCGTCCTATAGTGCGACATTTAACATCCCTGTACTTAACCATGAGAAGGTTTCTTAGTGAAGAAGGACTCCATACAGTCTACTATGGGATTTTTTTCGGTGAAATAATACATTTGATAACAATCTTTTCTGCCAATGGCTGGAATAAGATATTTAAAAATTGAACAAAGAAAATTCAAGTTCGTTTCGAAAGTAAACTAAATTATGCAAATTTTCCCATTTAAAACAATATAACATTTGTCTTGTTTATGTTCCTGTTAAAAACGCCCAAAGTGATAAAATCTAGTTTTATAGATGCATCCGATTTGAGCAAATCAGTTAAAACTTAGACCAAATACTTGGTGCTCTTGTTGAAAACTCCCAAGCGCTACTCATAACAAGACCGGTGACAGTTATAAAGTTTTCTCTTTTGTTTGATTATTTTGGAGAAATCATGACCGGAAGCAGGAAGTGCATCTAGTTACACCTTGGTCCACTGCGCTTCCTGTTCAAGTCAATGTGGTAAAATCTTGTCCATATATTTGGTTAAATTTTAAGTATTTGGCTTTCTGTTATTGTTAATGTTGCGCTAGGTTGTTTGTATTGCCTTGCCTTAAACAAAAAATTAAATAAACTATTTTTTTCTGTTGCTGAAATCAGAAAATTCAGGATAAGGATGAATGTAGTCCACTTTGAACGATTTTATTCTTCAAAATCCCAAAGCACTAGAATGAACCTGATAAAGCAGCTTTTGTGTTATATTTAAACTGTTTTGGAATATTGTAGAAATTCAATTCATCCTGCGTCTAGAAAACGACTCAAATTTTAGAAATATATTATTTGTTGTTGGTTTTCAATATCGATCACAAGTGTCAAATCTCTTTTAACCGATTCTTATCGTTATCATTGCTGTTTTGTCACACTACTGTCCCAAGTAAGGGGGTTGAACACTCACAAATCGGTCTAACCCCGCAACAGATTTAATGTGGCTGTCCCAAGCAAGGAGTCCAGTTGTTTTCGTTGTTTAAATAGTCTTTTATTGTTCTTCGTTCACCATTTTTTCAATAGATTATGTCAATTGTCGTGGTTTTTTAATAGTTTCCCATTTTGTACTGTGGATGCCTTTTACAGCTTCAGTTATGGTGTGGACTCTGGTTCATTATTGATGGCCGTAATGGGACCGTTTAAATTCGAATGTCATATGGTGGATGGCTGTCTCATTGAACAACGATAAGCGAAAATGTAAACCATCAATAGGTTACAATAATAAATTACGTTATACATGAATATCTACAATATTGCTACTTTCCACATCTCCTTAAAGAATTTTGACCTTTAAGTATTTATACTTAAGTATCTATATACAATTCTACAAATCATATAACGAATTATTTTTGCGGCTTGGATTTCTGTCATTCTTCTAAATAATGTTTAAAAAATAGCGAAACTTTGAGTGACTCTATGCAAATAGCAAATAAAGCAAAAAACAGAAAAAAACCAAAGCTTGCCGCTCGTTAACTGGTTTTCCAGTGGAATCAAAACCAAGATCACTGTTTTTATCCTAAACATGTCTTACTGTAATACTGTAATTGCGTCATTAACTTGTAACCTAGCTAGTTGTGAAAATCTGACTTTTGTTCCTCATTTTAAGTTTAAAGGTAACTGAGAGGAATATGACCAGTAAAACAAAAATATGATATATAGACAGAACTCAAAATACAAGATCATAAAAAAGATCAATACCTTCTATTTTAATTTGCACAAACAATATTTAATAATTATCCTCTTGTTTATTAAAAACATAAAATGGGATAATGATATATGTTGTTTGCTACATGTATACAAACACAACTCCAATCCACTACAATAGCTTTAGTTCGTGTCAACCGTAAAGTGTTTGTGGTTCGTCTGTTACTTCTTTTGTTTTCTTTGATTTTTTTCGTTTAATAACTTGTTGGGGGTGGGTTCCCACTATATATAAATAGTTTAATCCCACCACATGTCTAATGTGCCTGTCCTCGGCAGAGTTATGTTCATATGTATGTATTTACTTTAAATGTTTTGTTGCATGTCCTTTTCGATAATATTCAGGTTAGAGTAGTATAATTTTACGTGTACGCTTTTTTTAGTTTGGGGCGATTTAGAGCTTTTCGTTAAAGGCCTTGATGAGACCTCTTAATTTGTAAATTATCTCGTAGTTGGAGCTTCGGTCTCTCTACCTCATATCAAATATATTATGCGACAGAACACACCAAATAAATCATGACTGTAGTTTATAAGGTTTTCAAATCCTTTAAAAAATGTTGAAAAATTAAAATCAGTATGATCGATGCACTGTGGATATTTAGTTTATTGTTTGTGTTTCAAAGATTAGAGAGTGGAAGATTTACTTGTATAGAAAGTAGCCCATGACTTGTAGGATGAAAAAACAAACGATATGCTGTGTTTATTTTGGGAATTTACATTGCTCTGAATACTGTTTTATAAACTTCAAGTGCACGATGGACATTTTACTCTTTTTTCTTGTTCTATTTGTTGGTTAACCAAGATAAAGTTACAAAGCAAGTGCATGATGTAAACGTACCATTTAACACTTACAAACAACATATAAATAGCTTATTTAGAATTAATGAGACCAAGAAAACTACATTTTATGAATGAAACAACTGGAGAAATGTCTATAAACTTGACAAGAGCATACAATTGTGTATTGGATTACTTCTTCGCTTTTCTCCAAGGTATCCTTTTTTGGTTTCAATCTGCTTTATGGGAATGTCTAAAAATATTTTTTATATGCATGGTATAACATTTACACCCGTGTTTAAAATTGGGTATTTTTGCAAGTTTTTATTTTTGCCAAAAAACAAGAAATTTAATCTCAAGCACTCCTTATATGTGTTATAACGGAAAGACTTCCAAAATTGCAAAGCAGTCATCATAAGTTTTGTGTTGAGGCAAATATGTGAAAGAATACAATTAACATCCTAACATCGAGTTCAAGAACGGTGCTTTCAGTGTTGAATCAATCAAAAATTCAATGCAAATTTTAATTCGGTCTTTGAAAATCTGTAGGACAAAGATTGACCTAACCCGAGGATAGCCTCATATTAAATACGGCAAACAATAGGCTACAATTCTGCAACGGCAGGTATAAATAGTTAAATCTAGCAAATTTAATTGAACATGAAAACTTACGACCAGACTATTTACAATCCCTTGTTAGTGTTCAATTTTCTGCTGAGCCAAAATTTTATGAACTGTGGTGTTTGGTTTTTTTTGAAAATTTTGCCTAATGGTTGGGATTTGTAAAATTAAGTTTACATATGGCAAAGAAATCATAGCATCTTCAATATCCACAGTTTCTCTTTTTGTAGTATACAGATGCCATGCAAGTATTCTGACCGTTTAAAATAGACTCTTAGTCATATTTATGCTATAACTACCATTTTCTAAGTATTTTCACCCAGTTGTTCCGGATGTTCAATTTCTTTATTTATAAATTAAAGTTCTGGCTTATAGTACCAGTACAAGAAGGTAAACCACATGGAAACCAAAACATTGTAAGGAAAAGTTAAGAAAAGTCAAATTAACTAATGATACATGTTTATATCTGTAAGTAGGGTATTTTTTCAATATATATAGTTTGTGCGGAGCTGTCTCTAGGGCTCGACCCGCAGAACTGACCCAGCGCGATCCTCAGATGGCAATTAGGTAGGCCCTATCGTTGGGAGTTGCCAGGTTATATAAAATACGAAAGGCCTGGTCTTTGACCATGGTGGGTGAAGTATCTGTAGAGTGCAATGCTCCCTGAACGTAAAAGTTCCTTCTGTAGTTTTAAAAAAGAAAGCTTATTACGCTACAAACGACTCAATGTTTTGTCCCTACTCATTACTCCCCTTTTCCAGTGGCAGTCAAAAACCTTTGTCCTGTTGCGTCCCATCCTGCCTCTACTTTCCATTGTAAATAGACCATTGCTTAATTTGAAAATGTTTCGCTTTACATTAATTTGTGTCCATTTAAACCATTCTTCATATGTCAATATATGTACTTATAAGTTTCAAACAAACATTGTGAAAGAAATAATTGATTTAGAGGTACAAAATTTTGGAAGAGCTTTGCCATCCTCTGCATTAAAATCATAATTGTAAATCAAAAAAAAAAATAAATATGATCAATAATTTCATTTATTTCAACTCTTGCCACAGGACATTAAAAATGCTTCACTTGCCATCTACATGCAGGGAACGCAGAATAGACATTCTGGTTCTTCCGAACTCAAGAGGACAGGTTCAAGATCTACTCATGCAGTTTTATGAAAATCGAGACAAACAAACGACACATTCCTACAAGTAAACGACCGACAAAGTAGAATAGTTCTGTTCACATGTGGTATAAATCTGGTAAAATTGGCGCAAATGAAAGTAGACTTATTATTACATGCATTATTTTTGTGGCGCGACTGAAAGTTTGCTTTTGGTGCAAATGAAGGAATTTTTTTGCGCAAATGAAATTCGCCGTTTATTTCAAACAATCAAAAACAAACAAAAAACCGTTTGGTAACATTGTGTTCCGAATCAAAATAGAGCATGTATACATCAGTAGAAAAATTTTCCACAGAACCTGGGATTGTGTGTTTTAATCCCAGGCAGAACCAACTGCTTCTGATTGACATCTGTTCATACTTGCGGTTGAGATTTCGGGCCAGTTTGTTTAAAATTCTTTTACACAACATGATCCATAAAAATAAACTGCATTTTATTTGGAATTTAATATCAATATAAATATACTAGCCAACAATCTATGACATTTACTTTTACACTTAATGACTAAAAAAAATGTAATGCTTTTTCTGATGCTCATCGAACTTTCATCGATTTCACCTGTTAAGATTTGACATCGTATGTAAGATTTGTTTGTTATCAAAAATCGAATAAAATTCGAAAATGTTATTTTACCATTAAAAATACATGTATGTTAGAATAAATGATATTTCATTCTTATAGAGATCAGATAGATCAGTACTTTTAAATATAAATACATTTATAGTGCAGCCAGGGTGTTAAAGAGTTTCAAAAACAAAATCCAATGCAAATATCATCATATATACAGAAATCGTGTATTTTACTGAGTATAAAGAGATGATAACTTATATATGTTTTGTCAGATAGCTTCTTATTTTTTATGCGAATCTATAGGAAAATACTGTGTGAAATTAATGTTTGGACACATCCACCCTGCGTAACAGCAGTATTTTCAGATTATTATCAAGCTGAGAATTGAATTCTCTTGTTCAACTCAATTGTAACTGACCATCAAAAGAATGAAACTTAGTCCTCTCAGTCACCTCGACAACTTGTTTCGGAGGTACTTCTTGTGTACTCATTTTCGAAAATATTTATTGTTGAAGTATTTCTGTAGAAAAGTTGCATACCTTCTTTCATGACAATTACTCTGTTTGTGTGTCTTGTATGCGCTTGACTCTCTTCAATGCATCTAAGTTTTGCCTTTGCCGTTTGCCACAATGAGTTTGGCTGTAAAAACAGTCAAAGCCAAAACTGTATAACTTCTTGTCATTTTTCTGTGGTATTTCTGATGAGATATGTTAGGAAAGAAGAAGTGGTGTACCAATAATCTACATGCGGCATGATGATTTTTGCGCCTGACCTGATACAGGATTCGTCGCTGATGGTTTGTCCTTATCTAGTTATCATTATCCAGTTGACTAACACTCATGTATTGGATGTGTTAGTTTACATGTATACAAATGAATTATTTAAAACCTGTGGAATGTCCTCTAAAAATATATCTCCGACCTTGATATATTTCTGCATATTAACAAATCGACAATTAAGATTGTTATTATTTATTGTTTCGCTCAAGTTGAAGGTGTCAAACACAATACCGTCTTCCTTATAACTGTGTCAGGGTATTATTGAATAACGAAGGAGAGTGTCCTGACCTTTGGTCGGTCTGATAAGGACATTGACTAATATCATTATAACATTCTGACTTGGATGCAGAGGTGAAAAGTTTGATCGGCATTTTAAAAAAAATCACTAACAAATTCACATTAAATCCACTCTCTCTTTTAAGTAAAACCAAGCCTGTGACCATCGGCACAAAGAAGTAGTATGTTGAATTGATTTTGATTTTTTGTAATGACATTTTGGTCATTCAATTTCAGTAAAAGTCTAGTCATCTGTATGGACTATACGTTTCTCTGATTTCTTAATTGAAACAACGTCTTTCTGAAACCCATTTGTTTTATTTTAAATTATATCTAAATTCTTACTTTGGTACAGGTTGTATTTTTAAGGAACTATTACTGAACTATGATTTCAGCAGTTTATTTATTTCATACATATAAATCATGTTTGTATGTGGCCTCTGACTAGTAAACTCGCATTAAGTATCCCTGTTATAACGACAATTTTCGTAGCCGAATCGTTCACTACAAAATTTGTTTGAGTATACACCAAACGAAATTTGCCACAACAAAAGTGAATCAGTATCAAAAGTTTTACTATGGAATATATCATATTATATATCGTTAATTTTTTGCCGCAGCTGCAGCTACACAATGTATAGTTAAAAATTCATTTTAGCATGAAATAAGAAGAAATGTTATGTTATGTAATGTTAATTTTTCAACTTTGTAAGTTTTTTAATTTTGTGGGTGCAACCAACCAATGGTCTCGGGTAAGAAGTCATGATCAATTTTTTTTGCCAGATAAAAGATGAAATTTTAAGAATATAATTGAATAATATTCACCCTGATGCGCGATATTATGTACCGTGCGAGTAAATGATAGCTACTCACCGTGGTTCAACGTGCACACTGGCGTTAAGCAAGGATGTCTTTTGCCACCTACATTGTTCGCAATCTATATCAACGATCTGGCAGAAAGTATAAATGATCTTAATTGTGGTGTCCGAATAGACGATTACATGCTGAGTATTCTTTTGTATGCGGACGATATAGCGCTAGTCGCGCCGGATGAAGGTAGTCTACAACGTATGTTGAATTCCGTTACCGATTGGTGTAGTCGTTGGAAGCTTGAGATCAATCCGATTAAAAGTAACGTTATTCACTTTCGCAATCCATCAATACCCCGATCAAACTACAGTTTCAACTGTTCAGATATGACCCTGGATTTTACAACATCTTACAAAATTTGGGCTTGTGGTTTGACGAACACCTCACTATTGACAAAGCCGTAAAAGAACTTTCGAAATCAGCCAGTAAGCCCTAGGTGCGTTGTTTGGAAAGTTTATTAGTGCTGGAGGCATGACACATTCCGTTTATTCTGAACTTTATACAGCAATGGTTGAGCCTGTTCTGTTTTATGGTGCCGGACTTTGGGGAACTAAAGTATACTCAGTAATAAACTCAGTTCAAAATAAGGCGGCAAAATTTTTTATGTCAGTCGGTAAACATACGTCAAACTTAGCAATCAGAGGAGATATGGGCTGGACGTCTTGTTTCACAAAGCAGAAAATGTCATGCATTCGCCTTCTTTGTAAGATAAAAAGAACGGACAATGTGCGAATTACAAGCAAGATTGCGGCGTGGACAGCTCATCGACGGAAAGGCTGGCTTTTTAATGTAAACCGTTTTGTTGAGGACTTAGATGCCATTGACACTGTCAACAATATTTCAATTACAACAAAAACGGCAATGCGAACAATACGAGAACGTCTCGAGTATAATGACAATGAAGAATTTATCAGAGAAATGTTTAATGATGAAGGTAACATTAACGGAAACAAGTTACGAACGTATAGACTATATAAAACGGGTGTTTACGCAGAAAAATACGCAAAACTTCAGCTTCCAAGAACAGTACGTCGAACAATTGCCCTGTTCAGAAGTGGGTCATTGCCGTTGGGAATTGAGACAGGGAGATACGCTCGACCGCAAATACCTGTTAACGAAAGACTGTGTCGTTTATGTTCAGTTGGCGATGTGGAGGATGAAAAACATTTTCTATTGAATTGTTCTCTGTATGATGACATTAGAAACGAATTATTTTCCAAAGCT